>JAJAGP010002189.1:0-129903 GCA_025084515.1 Ancistrus triradiatus
GTGTCCACTGCATCTTCACTATGCCCTTCACCATCTGTGGATTTGATCAGCATGTCATGGGCTGGGTTATATTAAGTCCGCTTAGAGCCTCGAACTGCTCCATCCCACACATGAGCTCGGTTTATGTGAAACTTGCTGCAAGAGGTTTTTATGATCTGGGCTGAGAGGTTTGAGACAACATCTGTAGCAGTCAGTCCATCTGTACTGTAAAATAGAGGATATCACAAAAAGACCTTCTGTGAATACAAATAATACTGGGTGAGCTTCCAACAGGGATTAAGCCTCATCTTGACCTATAGTTTATTCTCAGTAAAGTGAAGTCAAATCATTGCATAGCCCATGGCTCTGGACTTCCCTGTCTGGAAAACTAGCCCAAATAGTTCCCGTGGATTCTGTTAAGATAGATAGAGTACTTTATTTATCCCCAAAGGGAAATTTATTTGTTGTAGCAGCAACACACATAACAACACACAAATATAGATACAGAAAAAACAGAGAATTACAAATGTACAAAAACTGATAATGTTACACATGTGTAACTCATCTTCTATCGGGACAGGAGTGAGTTATTATATAGTGTTATTGCAGTGGGCAGGAATGATTTCCTGTATCTGTCCTTATTACAGCGGAGCTGCAGTAAACTCTTACTGAACACACTCCTCTGTCTGTCCAGTAGATTGTGTAAAGGGTGTGTTGTGTTGTCCATTATTTTGATCAGTTTGTGTAGCATCCTACTCTCTACAGTCAGTTCTAGGGGCTCTAGAGTAGATCCAAGCACAGATCCAGCTTTCTTTAAGAGTTTGTTCAGCCTCTTTAAGTCGCTAGCTCTGATTCCGCTTCCCCAGCAGATAGCTGCAAAGACAACCGCACTCTCCACAACAGACTTGTAAAAGATATGCAACATCTTATTGCCTATATTGAAGGACCTAAGCTTCCTCAAAAAGTAGAGTCTGCTCTGTCCCTTCCTGTATACAGCTTCGGTGTGACATCTCCAGTCCAGTCTGTTGTCAAGGTGAACACCCAAGTATTTGTAGCTCTCCACCACCTCCACTTCTTCTCCCTGGATTGATACAGTGTTTGGTGCAGTGCCGGTCCTCCTAAAATCCACAACCATCTCCTTTGTCTTGGTCTCATTCAACAGGAGATAATTGTTTCCACACCATTCCACAAAGTGGTCTACCAGTTCTCTGTATTCATTCTCCTGTCCACCACCGACACACCCCACGATCCCAGAGTCATCTGAAAATTTCTGTAGATGACAGAACTCAGAGTTGTACTGGAAATCCGAGGTGTACAAGGTGAAGAGGAAATGAACCCTGTGGTGTTCCTGTACTGCTGACCACCCGCTCAGACTCACATCCCCTCAGTCGCACAAACTGTGGTCTGTCTGTCAGGTAATCAATAATCCAGAAGGTTATGGAGGCATCCACCTGCATTTCATTGAGCTTCTCCCTCAGCAGATAGGGCTGAATGGTGTTAAAGGCACTCGAAAAATCAAAAAACATGATCCGTACAATGTTTCCTGATTTGTCCAAATGCGCAAAAGCTCGCTGTAGCAGGTAGACGATTGCATCATCAACTCCAACCTCGGGGCGGTAGGCAAACTGCAGTGGATCCAGAGAGGAGCTTACAAGAGGTCTTAGATGAGCTAAGATCAGTCTCTCCAAAACTTTCATGATGTGTGAGGTTAGGGCGACTGGTCTGTAGTCCTCCAGGGCAGATGGAGATGACTTCTTAGGTACCGGAACAAGGCAAGATGTCTTCCAAAGCTCTGGATCCTTCTTCTGGCTTAGGGTACAGTTAAAGAGGTGCTGTAGAACCCCACAGAGCTGGTCAGCACAGGTTTTCAGGACCCTGGGGCTGATTCTATCTGGACCTGCAGTTTTGGTGTAGTCTCTTGAGCTGGTTTCTCAGCTGACTGCTGGAAACAGACAGGTGTGTGGTGGAGATAGAGGACAGCACATGTTGACTAGGAGTGCAGATAGGTGTCAAAGGTGTTGATGAGGCTTTGTAGTAAATTGTGCCTGGCCTGTTTTGAAGTCTGGTGGATGTTGATTGTGGTGTGTGAGGATCCATGGTGGAAATGGGGACCTGAGAGAATTCAGGATCTGTGATCGTTATCACCTGGGAGGTGTTTGGGGGAAATAGCTGTGGAGGCTTGCAGGGTGTATGATCTGCGTGGATGTGTGCAGGGGAGGACATAGCTGAGGGTCCTGTGCTGAACCTGTTGAAAAAATGATTCAGCTCGTTGGCTCTGTCCAGGCTTCCCTCAGCCTGATCCCCTTTTACCTTGAAGCCAGTGATTGTCTTCATGCCTTATGTACTCTGTAACACATTCTGTCATGGAATTGATGTCATCTCCATGTGGTTCACAGAGTACATCCCAATCTGTTGCCTCAAAACACCCCTGAAGTGTCTCATTAGCTTCCTGTGACCACTTCCTGATGGTTCTTGTTTTTGTCGCGGTGGCCTGCCTTGAACATAGTGTGTAAGTAGGTGTGAAGAAGTAAAACCCAGATTTGTGATCTGATCTTCCTAGTGGTGGAAGGGCGGTTGGAGGTGTATGCTCCCTTTAAACATTAGCATATCCTACAGCCTCAAAGTCCATGAATACGCGTAAAAACTCCTGAGTTCATAAAGGCTTTGGTGCGCCCTCTGAGGGTGCAAGGCGGCGGCGGCACTCGCTTAGCTGCCAACACTTCGTCTCAACGTGCACAAACTCTGATCAAGCACATAGCGTGCGCGACGCACAACACATCACTCTTGACTCTCTTCTGTGTGGTGTCCAAGAAAACCTAACTGTATACTATGCGAAGACACGGCACACTTCACAACAAAATGTCATCTATTGGTCATTTTTGTGCACGAAAATTCTCCTCTGCGGGTGCGTGGTGGTGTCTGGTGGCAGTACACTGGACACGCAGCCGTGTCAGCCGGCCAAACTTTGAACGCACGGCGTAGGCTGTCTACTGCATACGAGCCCACAAGCAATCTCAGAACCTGTCAGCGTGCTAATGCGTGTGTGCGAAGCCTACCTGTACACACAGCAACAAAAGATGGCCCACGACACTAGAACTCCAGTACCGCTCCATATCTGGAGCACAGCGTGCAGATCTAGATCGCACGTACACCGAATACCAACCTCTTCATCTGCCTGCTCACATCTAGATGTCTCCACTTAAGCTATGCCCACCCTCGTGGCTGTTCGTTGGCGGGACCGAACCGATGTTACCCCTCACACACAAATGCGGTTCGGCGTATCTTCCTCCCCTCTGTCAGGAGGCCCAAAGTCTTTATCCAAAGATGTAATTAAACACACGATCAATTAAGAGGAAAAAAAGGGAAAAAAAAAAAAAAAACAGTCTAGCTATGAATTCGACTAGCTCGTCAAGATTTAATGACTTGTAACAGTTAAGAGCTGTGCAGTAGCCTTTTTGCTTGAAACACATGAGAGTTTCAATAAATATACAATGGATAATTTATATAAATACTTAATCTATATACTATCCAATTGTTGAAAGAAATAGTATTTTCTCCCCTTCCCATCCCCTTTTTATCGCTTTTCCTGGTCAGGTGTGGGATGTTTCAGTGAGATCCCCCGAGAACACAGGGCTGCATAATCATGCCCTGGACAAGACAAGTCCAGCGCAAGGCTGACAGGGACTTGCTGCAGGACCTTTGAGGTGTGGGATAATACTGTGAACCAGCGTTCCCTATAATTATGTCAAAACATCATTTAAATTAGTTTTTGTCTGGTCTTAGCCTCCCAAAAGTTGTTGCCTGGTGAATTTCTGTATTGCATTTTAGACACCGCGCCTCATTCATGAAACCTTCATTAAAATGACTGAGTAAATTACACCTAAATGGACATTTCTGAAAACTCTCCGCCAGATTCATGAACGCAGCATAAAGACGAGATTCATTAGTAGAGCGTGTGTATGCTAATGAATACCAATCGTTCGTAAATGGGTCGCGGGTGCACGTTCCTTTATAATTAGCATACAATTACCATAATCCACGCCCATGAATAACAAATAAAAACCGTATAATAAAGGCTTTGGACTGAGGAACACAGCAAAAGTTCTCCAAAATGTCTCAGAAAAAGCAAAGAAAAAAAACTGTTTTGTTGTAGAAATCAATGTTTTATTGAAGTGCATTCAAATCAACATTTTTTTTATTTTTGAGAGTCTATACTGGTGTTCCGGGTAATAAACAAAGCAGCCTGACACCAAATTCCATGTAGGCTGTATGAAAATCTACAATCTTCTAGTCAGTGCTAAATTTGAGCCGGGTTCTGCCAGACCAAGATCCAGTACCGCTCATATCTGGAGCACATGCGTTCCGGTGAATATTTTCATGAATCTGGACATTTACGAAAAAGGTTTTACGAACGATTTAGACACAAATTCGTTCTGCTCACGTTTCATGAGGCCCAAAGTTTTTATCCAAATAATTTATTAAACACACTCTAAATTTTAATATTACAGTCTCAGCTATGATTAGACTAGCTCGTCAAGATTTAATGACTTGTAAAAGTTAAGAGCTGTGCAGTAGCCTTTTGCTTGAAAACACATGAGAGTTTCAATAAAATATACAATGGATAATGGATATAAATACTTAATCTACTATCCACATTGTTGAAAGAATAGTATTTTCTCCCCTTCCCATCCCCTTTTTATCGCTTTTCCTGGTCAGGGTTGTGGGGATGGTTCAGTGAGCATCCCCAGAGAACACAGGGCACTTGCATAATCATGCCCTGGACAAGACAAGTCCAGCGCAAGGCTGACAGGGGACATTGCTGCAGGACCTTGAGGTGTGGGATAATACTGTGACCAGCGTTCCCTAGCTAATTATGTCAAAACATCATTTAATTAGTTTGTCTGGTCTTAGCCTCCCAAAAGTTTTTACCTTATACTTTCAGTTACATTCAGACATAGCCAGTCGTGCCTGCATGTGATCTGTGACCCATCCAGAAGCAATCCTAGGGACACCAGGAACAGTTCACCAAAGTGGTGGCTAGCTACGTGCTCGACTGTGCCCGAAGTTTCTTTCTGGTATTTTCTTATTTAAAATCACGACATTTACCACAATCACCATCAGATCAAAGTCTTAGATATGCAAAGTGGGTATTGCTAATAAATTCTAAAGTATGTGGAATTAAGATAATGAAGGCTTTGATGTCCAAACCCACAGCTAAGTAAACAAAAATACTCTGCCCAAAAAAGGTCACCACCCTGATTTAGGTAAGCAAATAGTTAAATAAGAGCCTAATCAAATAATTCCTGCATTGGTGATGTTTCAGCTGGTAACAAGTTCTTTAACCCTAACTGATGCAGTGAGGAGCTTCTCATTTGATAAACAACCATGTCCAAAGACATCCTGTGGTCGTGGAAAATGTTATTCTATTTCAGAAGGAACAGATTGTGAAAGTGGTTCAGGGAGAATGATCCATCATTTTCACACATGGATTGGCCACCACAGAGTCCAAAGCTGAACCCCATTGAGAATCTTTGGGATGTGCTGGAGAAGACTTTGCACAGTGGTCCAAATCTCCCATGATCAATACAAGATCTTGGGGAAAAATCAACTCTGGACAAAACTGCTTCTGCAATGTCACAACATTTATTTCTGTCCAGAGTTGCATTCATTTTTCCCCAAGATCTTGTGTTGATGATGGGAGACCACTCTTTCACAATCTGACCCTTCTGAAACAGATGAACCTCTTTTCCACGACCACAGGATGTGCCTTACGACATGGTTGTTTAACAAATGAGAAGCTACTAAATATTTGTTGCCAGCTGTGACATCACCAAAGCAGTAATTATCCAATGGGAGGCTCTTTTTTGATAACTATTTAACTATTGGCTTAGTTCAATCCAGATGGTGACCTTTTTTTGGTCAGACAGTGTAGTTTAATATAAAACACACAACATAGGGATCTGCAGGGAAATGAAGAGTATTATCATTCATAAGAGGATTTTGGAGATGTTCCTCTTCATATTCATTGTCTCCTCTTTCTCTCGCTCAGAGTGGGTGGTGAAGCAGAGACGTTACTGTTGTATGATTAATAGCACTATGGCACTTTCACACTCTGCTGTCCTTCATGCATAACAGCCTGATTGTGGTTGCATTTGCATACGTATCGGCTTAAAATTCATCCAGTTTAATCACCTTGTTTTTTCATTTTGCCATCGGGAAGTTGTTGTAGTTTTTTCAACTTCTTTTACATTGTGCATTGTGCAGGCCAATTCTATTAAAATGAATAGGGCATGTCCTAATATGATGCATAGGTCTAAATGTGAGCAAGAAGTCAAATTTTGTGAATTATATCAAATACTCTGTGCGTCCCAATCCAGGAAAGTTACTGTGGTTCAGATCCGGCTCTTACCATGGATGTTTGGTGCATAGCATCTATGCATTATCAATGCTAAAGTCCTTAATAGACAATCCGTTACATTGCATACTTCCTAAGTATACCTTACTTATTAGTGTAATCAACCTTTTATGCCTCATCTATTGACAGCAGATCTACAATCAGTCATACAACCATGCCAGAGCAGAGCTGGTCCTAGAATGAGTCATACTGAGGAGCTCGGTGACATTTAACATGGTGTGATGTTGCTCATAGATGTTTTCACTTGTCAGTAACAACACATTTGCTGTGAGGCAAAAAACCACACAAGTCTGCATAGCATGCATCAAGCCTTTATCAGCAACATTCATGGAGTCCAAAACTGCCCGTGGGATGTGGTGGTCTAGCAGTTAAGGTACTGGACTCTGAACCAGAAGGTCCAAGGTCCTTAACCCTGTAGGATGGCATCCCCAAGAGCATGAGCAGAAGATGGACTCTTAAAAGTGCTTAAAAGTTTGGCTCCGCTTTGAGAGAAAACGAAAGGATAAATGCAATAAGTGTGGAAAGTTGATCTGTTGTAAAGATAGGTCGCTACTCCAACATGGCAAAACATCTAAAGCACCAGCATGATAATGAGTTTCAGCAGTGTACCAGGTTTTGTTAGCCCAAATGCTACATTAGCCGGGAGAGTCTATTCTGGAGTAATCATCATGCTAGAGAATTCTGAGCTCCAAGCTTGCTTACAGCAGTTTGTGAAAGGTACAAAATTGAGTTCCATAAAGCAATGGCTTGCTGCGGAGCGTGGAAGAAATTGACTGGCCTGCACAAATTTCTGTACTCAACACCATCCAACACCACTGAGACACACTGGAAGACCGCAGGCCTCTTAAGGCTGAATGGAGGCAACTCCCAGCAGCTTGTTTCAATTCTAGATGAATGCTTCATCAGAAAAGTGGAGGATCTTACAGTAGCAAAAAAGGAAGCAATTTCATAGTAATATTCGTGGTTTCGGATGTGATGTCCGATACTTTCAGTGATCCAACACCCATGTATGTTCAGGGAAAGCTACAGATGCTAGAGAAACATCATTCCACCCTGTGAACAACCAATATGGTTTGAAATTCAGAAAATAACACAACTTCTGTTTTGTGTGAAAGTATATCACTGTAAAGGGTAAGAGTTACCATTGGGACCACATCAATTTTTGCCAAACTTGCCTTATGCAAATCCCTGATCAAGGATTCAATGGATAAGACGATGAATAAATAAATAAGGTTAAAACAGTGGATTAAACTGACATAAAATTGTGGTTTAAGGTTGTGTCAATGATTTCCTTTAATAACTAAGTAAATATTTGTAGAGATGTATATACAATGTCATTAATTCTTTCCAGACCCACTTTACTTGGGCATGTGCACTATGTTTCCCATAATGCTTGAACGCTGCCAGCCTGAGCCAGTTTATTTCGTTTTTTTTTTCTTTTGTTGAGCAATGGACATCTGCAAATATTTAAAGGAAAGTCAGCCAAGCTTCAGATAAGGTAATGATAGCTCAAAGCTCTATTTAGTTCATTCAGTTAATACAAATTATTTAGTGTTAATTTGTTCTTCCTTTCTCATCCATTTCAGAGTGTTGTCCACTTGTGTTAAATCACTGAATCTATTTAGTGTTTAACAGGTTTATTGCTATGCATAGTTGTGCCCCTACAATTGATTGGCAAGCAAAGGGGTACAGCTGTGTCCCTCTAAATTCTATGAGCCCCAGTATTAACATTTACAGCATTTAGCAGACGCCCTTATCCAGAGCGACTTACAACTGATACAGTCTTACAATCCAAGCAATTGTGGGTTAAGGGACTTGCTTAAGGACCCAACAGTGGCAGCTTGGCAGAGGTGGGATTTGAACCCTGGACCTTTTGGTCCTTAACCACTAGGCTACCACAGTCCCAGTATGACAAATAGTCCAGGAACACCCCTTCTAGTTGGTATGTTTGATGTATATAAAAGGTTAAGATTGTCAACCAAGGCAATATATCTACACTAAGGCTCCCATAGTCCACCTAACAAAGCATTGCTTTGTCAAACTCTAATTACATGGCAAGTTCATCATTTGCAAGATGAAAACACAAAAGTGCAGCTCAATCTGTAGACCTTTAGTCCTTTTATGTGCATGCTCGAAGCTGACAGAACTTTTATTGGTCTTAAATATGCCGCAATTAGTCTTGGGAGAGAAGGGCCACCATCTGGCATTTCAAAAATTAATACATCTGTCTCTTTTAAACATGGGATTCAGGTTAGTCAGCCAGTGAAAGTACCGATTTTCAACAATGCTTCTGAGTGCTGATAACATAGCACTGCTCCTGGGGAGCCTGAATCTTCTAAGAACGACTTCGCCAGTGCTTAGAAAGCTCTGCGGCTGCAAACTGAGCATTAGTATTTCTCCACAGAGCAGAAAAGTGGCTCTGTTATGCTACTGTGTTTATTCAAAACCATTAGCACATTTGAATTCAATGCACCATTCTGGACTGTTTTGTTTGTGCTGTTTTTGATTGAGTGCTCTGCATTAAAAATGTTCTATATTGTACAGTACTAGGCAAAAGTTTTAGGTCACCATTAGATTAGATACACCATTGTTTTAGCAATGGTATAATGACTATAGAATTCAACCAGAAAGTACAGGAAATTGAATGCTGTATTTTTAAAAAATGAAATGAAAACCTTCCCTTACACTTAGCAATATCAGCAATCTGGAAGTTTCATCGGGATGCCAAGTTGACCCTTCTACAGTCCAAAGAAGCTTGAGGAAAGCAGGATAGGTCTTTTTGGAAGGGCAGCAGCCAAGAAACCATGTTTTTATGAAGTGGGAACGGAGTGAAAAGGCTAAGATATGCTAAAGCTCATAAAGATTGGAATGAAGGTAAGTGGAAAAGAGTATTATGGAGTGACAGATTCAAGTTTGAAATTTTGGAGCTATATATGGTCATTATAGCATTTCTGAAACAACAAATCTAATGGTGGCCTAAGACTTTTGCACAGTACTCTACATAATGAAATAATTCTATAACACAAATCAGTCATGGAAAAAACAACACACTGGCCAATCAAAGACACTCTTGGCAATGCCCCCAAACCAAAGATGTCATCCACACATTACATGGCCACTTTCTTAGCAACACCCTCAAACGCAATGTCACGTTCTGTGCTGACAGGGAAAAGATGAGTTTATTGGTAACACTGCCGCTGTACAGTCGTTGTGTATTCAGCATCTGTAATGTGAATTAGGCTAAAACGAATAGCTTTGTTTTTATGCAGTTGGTGTTTATGCTGTTTGATTCAGTCATTTGTATGACCATGTCTGCACTGCACTCACCGAAGACATTCAGTTTCTACCCCCAACCCCACCCACCATATTTAAAACTTCGCCCTGCATACCTGGCAGTAGAAATAAAAAAAAGTAAAGTACAGATACTTTGAAATGACCTAGAATTCATCACTGATGCATATGAAAACGTTTTGCCAATGGACATACCATCATTTTCAGACATGGTACCATCACTATAAATAAACATGACTGATTCAGTGGGTTTGTCAGAAATGGATTTTTAATGCCGTAGTGCTGAAGAATGTGGGCTGAAACACATCTCACATGGAGATGCAGTAGGTTCGATTGAGAAGTTCCATTTGGTCTTCAGCATTTTATCGAATTCCACCAGGCTTTTAGGGTGATTCTTTAAAAGACAGTCCATTTGATAATGCTGTGTATACTGGTGAGCCAAAACATTATGACCACCTACATACAGAGGTGGTAAGTACCCTAATACAAGTACTTTGTTACTGTACTCATTTATCTATTCTGAAGAAATGTAATACTTTTTTTTATTTTACTTGCTACATTTCAAAAGAAAAATCTCACTACATTTTCAAAACAGGTTTGTTACTTTAGCTTTTATGAATCTATTTATTTATCTATTATTTACTCCTATTGTTTTTATTATTTATTTATTTTATCTATTATTATTTATATTGTAGTATAATATACAAGTATAGATATCCATCTTTACCATTTTTATTTATTATTATTTATTTATCATGATATACTGCATTATTGAATATTGCCATGTCTAGATATGAGCGATTTAGCAGCATTTACTTAAGTCTAAAGTTTTTTTTATATATATTTGAGTTTGTAATGCCTGAAAATGTTTTTATTCTGTGTTTGCTGGTTATGTACCCTTAGTACATTTATTTTTTCCATTTAGTAGCATGTACTTTTATACTCCTACTCGAGCAAAATATATACGCCATACTTTAACTTTTACTTCAGTAGTTTTAAACATATTAGTAGTACTTTTAAACTTAAAACTAAAGAATTTGCATACTCCTTCCACCTCTCCCTACAGATTAAGTGTAATATATAAATATAGATTATGAAATGGGTCATATCTGGAGTGAGTTAATGACAAAAACCGAGGTACCACTGTACTTGAAATAATATAAAAGCCATTAAAACATGATATTTATTTCCAATTTTAGGTTAAACAGTGAGATTGAATGGTGATTTCCATATTTTTCCATAGTCACATATATTCTGGATGTATCACATTTTAATATACTGTACAATTTCATAGTATTTCTTGTTTACATAGTGTATTAGACCATACTTTAATAATGAGAATGAAAGTGTGTTAATTTGCAGTGTATGCTCCCGATACAACACAAATGTCTACTGTACATTTAATTCAACATCAGTCCAATCAACCCCCCAAAGTAATGACCAAACAATTTTCATGTTTTGGAGTGAATCTAAATTAAAGTGAGCTGGTAGATTGGCTGTGGGCAGACTGTAGGAAATTGGAAGATCATTGAATAAGCAGATTGACAGGTTCTGCACTCAGGATCTGGAAAGTGCTTGTACCGCTTTTGTGCTGACGAAGGTAAGGACTAAATTGTGTTACGACTTGTTTGTGATGCTGTTGTCATTGCACTTCTGGTGTGGTAGAAAGACAGACTGGCTAATATCTGGAAATGTTGTGCTGTTGTAGCAAAATTGTTTGTCTCTGTGCCATGTTAATATCAGAGCGAGAGAGAAAAAGTGACTGGCGATCTCTGTCGCAAAGCGAAGCTAATCTCTTTACAAGACGTAAATCACTGCTGCTGGATGTAGTGTGGGATTAAACCCTGAATGGAGTGTGATGCAGCCGTCTGTGGCCTCCATCTTTTCTTTCTCTCATCCGATAAATATTAAGGACGTATAATTGTGCGTCACTGGGCTAATAATGGACTCCTGATTCTCACGCTGAAGGTAAATCAAATCGGTGTTTCTTTCTAATAATTAAGTCTCCTCAGGTTTCAGTTTCCAGGGGGGCGGTTTTTGTTTTTGCAACAACTGAAGGTCATTTATGAGCTCTGGTTGTACTAACAATCACTGAGAAATCTGAGACTGACCGATGAGATTGGTTTACTGTTGAATGAGGATTTGATCGAAAGACAAATACACAGCATGGCCAAAAGTACATGGACACCTTTAAATCACATTCAGTTGTGCTTGTTGAACATTTCATTAATAAATGGTATGAATTCATATTAAGTTGGTTCTTCTTTGCTGTTATAATAGGGTGTCCACCAGATTTTGGAACAGGAATGCAGGTGTCCAGTCCAAGATGTACCTCTGCCTGTGCCTGGTATTCTGGAGCCGTATTCATAAAGATTCTAAGGATCCTCTTAAAGATCTACTAGCTAGGAGTTTAGCTTAGTAATGTTCCAAAAGTGATCTCAGAGCAACTCTGAGTATGGAGAAGACCAAAACTTTGATCTTAGTGAAGAGGCAGGATTGACCCGGTTGCTAGGTATGACGCATTCTTTAGAAGACTGTGATTAGATGTCACCCGCTCATACACACAAACAAGTGCACTCTCAATTAGGGAAGTATAGCCTATTATAAACCTTTACTTTGAAACAGCAGACATGGGCTATTTCTGCCTATGGTAGACTAATCACTTTTTTATTGAAAGTTTATTTGCCATGCTACTCATTTTTTAGCCTACTTAAAAACCCCTAATAGAGCTCACAAGGGGGAAAACTGTTGGAAAACTGAGTAGGGAGGAGATTTTTTATCAGGCTTAAGGAGCTCTCTTAAACAGAGAGTAAAATAGGTTTGAGATGACAAGGAAGAAAAAATGTTCTCCAAACCCTGAATAACAGTGAGTTAATCAAATGCTACCAATTAGATCATACAGGAATACATTTTGTGGTTGACCTTATTATTATCCTACCCAGCGCAACAATGGTGCACCATCCGAAATTCTGGCATATATACGAATCTACACCACCACTTCAACAGACACGGCAGCAATCATACCTGAAAACAGCAAAGATGCATTTTCTCCAGTTCATATCCATTCGTTTAAGATGCTTAATGAACTTTTATCTTAACTAGGATCTACTCCAACGGGGAACGGCCACGATTCTAAGATTGTTCTTAGACTTTCATCACTAGGAGCTACTTTTAGCACTAAGAATCTTTATGAATATGCCCAGGAAATATTATCAGGAAAATCAATGGTAAAATGAGAGGGTTTACGTGTCAATATGAAGGAGTGTCTGAGACCATCGTGCCAGTCATTACCTAATATGCAAAGACAGAGAAGCACTGATCCAATACTGAGGTTTTTTACTGGGACAGATACTAGGCTGAAAAACTGGTCACAGCATGAATCTTGCACATGCATAAATTGTCTTAAACCCTTTCACCATCATGCCTTGTTTATCATAAGGGATGTGAGCTGAGGTTCTTGTTGGCTACTGTATCAGATCTTTATAAAAGCTCTGTTGCCAAGAGCTCTGAAATTGATACTGTATCAAACATGGATGCCGTTAGACATGTTTTAGAGGGGCTATAGCCCCCAAAATGTTCTCTAGTCCCCCAAATAAACAAGCGTTATTAGTTGATACCAATTTATTCTTCTTTATTCTTTCTTGTGTAATGAAATTTGTCACACGAAGTTCTGGTGGAGTCATTGCTGCCCCAAAACCTTCCTGAAACCTGAAACAAGGGTTGAATGTTTGTTCTGAGACAGGCTCTCACTTTGCACTGCTATTCTAAAATAAGCAACAGTTTGTGTATGAGGGAGATGATGTCTATGTGAGGGGATGTTTTTGAAGGCGAGTGTAATTTCAACACAAACATAAAAAAATATAGTACTTGAACATGGGTTAGGGTGGCATGGTGCCTCGTGGATAGCACCGCTGCTTCACAGGAAGAAGGCCCTGGGTTTACTCCCAGGGTGGAGCGGCGTGGGTCTTTTCTGTGTGGAGCTTGGATGTCCTCCCCATATCTGTGTGGGCTTACTCTGCGTTTCCTCTGGTTTCCTCCCACTGTCCAAAAGCCATGCATTTTAGGCTAATTGATTACACTAAATTGTCATTGACTTGAGTATATGTGTGTGTGTATATATATACTGTATATATATGACTAGTGTTGATGTAACCCTGTGTATCAATGTAACCTTGTTTGTGTTGCTTAAATGGCCACTGATGCTGATAGTGACAAATTTGAACATAAGTTACAAACATTAATTTAACTATAATGAAAACTCGTTGAAGCACTAGTGGAAACTTCATTATGCTAACAGATGAAACCTGATGATTGATGAACATAAAGTTATGCTACTGAAAAAGCCAAGTAAGTTTTGGCAGCAGCTCCTGCAAAGGTCAGTCAGCTGAGAGGATTTTTACAGTTTAAATAAAACATTCTAATACGTTTAATTGCGAGAAAAGAAAAAAATGAAGTTGAATATATCTAGAAATAGTTTTATCATAATGAAAACTGTTTGATGTATTTGCTGGATGTAAGAAAAGCTGTAGTCGGCTAACAAAATTTAAAAAGCTTTTTTGGCTGGCGCTTCCACTTTGGTTTATTACATTTTGTTTGGGTTTTACCAATAGCACTTTTGTCCTCTGGCTGGGGACGTAGTGGACTTTGATTTGTTAATATTTCCTTGTGTGCAAATAAATAAAACTTAAAATGGGAAATACTTTTTTCAGTCTATAGTCCAGTCTCAGTATTTGAATAATGTATATAGGACCTGCTACTTCAAGTAACATTTGCTTGATCCCTACTACTGTTGGTAGTAGATGGATAGTAGTTAAGTCAAATAAGATCTGTATCTTATACAAACTTTAAATGACTTGTCTTTTCAAAGAAACGTGCTGCTATAAGGTAATTTCTCCAAATGTCTTTCATAATGTGGCCTTTTTTGGTCTTTTTTTTCTTCATTTTTCTTAGGGGACTTAGCCTCCAATAGTCAAAATGTAGTATCAAAAAAGGAAAAATCTTCTATGCATCTCTAAAATCATTATCAAGATTGTTTAAATGTGCTTAAATACCCTTTCAGTAGCACCTTTTCATGGAGGTTCTTTGAAATCACTATGCGATATCATCTTCTGTCCATTTGTTTCTCCACATACTTTGTAGAGCTGTATGAGTGGATCAGACACAGCAGTGCTGCTGGAGTTTGTAAACACTGTTCACTCACTGTCCACTGTATTAGATACGTTAACATTATTGCTCTACCTTGTAGATGTAAAGTCAGAGACAGAAGCTCATCTGTTGTTGCACAGTTTGTGTTAATCATCCTCTAATCCTTCATCAGTGCTACTACAGGATGCTGGTGACTCCAGCAGCACTGCTGTGTCTGAACTATTTACATCAGCTCAACACACCACCACATCAGTGTCACTGCAGTACTGAGAATGATCCACCACCCAAATATCACCTGATCTGTACTGGTCCTGGGGGGGGGGCATTAGAGAATAAAGGGTATGAACAAAGTATGTGAAGAAACAAATAGACTACAGACTGTAATTACAGAACTACAAAGTGGTCCTATATGGTAAATAGAGGCTACTATACTGGACAGTGAGTGTAGAAACAAACGTTGGTCATAATATTGTGATAGGATTGTGTATATGGACTGGGTTGTTCGGGAAGCTCGCAAAGAGCAAACAGAGAAGGCTGGTGTAGTTTATAGAGTCAGTAAACTGAATTTGGTTTAATAGAGCTCGCTCAAATATAAGGATGCTCTCCAGCAAGTACAGGTATGAAGCTCAGCTTATTGTTCCTCAGGGTTTGACAGCGTTATCAGTCTTGTATCCAGCAAATAACTGTAAAATGGTAACATCAATTACCGAAACCTGTTGCTCTGGGGTGAAAGCTTAATTGCACAATTAAACCCCTCCAGGCTGGTTTCTGCTGAGCAATTAACCTTTGATAACACAATTACTCCTTTGGGTTTGATGGCAGACACAAGAGCCAGTAGAAATCAAATTTTACTTTTAATAAAACGTCCATCAAGTTCAGGATTTCTCATTTCCAGACTTTTGTTACTAAATAGTCCAACAAAAGCATATTAAGTAGTTATTAAAAAACCATGTGTGCTAGTAACTGGAGGTTGATGAGAGATTGATTTTTTTCTCTAGCGTAGAGTGAAAGCTCCAGCTAGCTGATCATTAATAGTGACATCTTAAAGGGCGTCACAAAGCCCATCACAGCGACATCTCCAGACTCGGATGCTGCCAATCTACCTCTTTATTGTAGCTGTTGATGCCCTTAAACAGTACTAGTAAATGCATCAAATGGATTTATAACCCATCTGCATGGTTAATGTCTGCTCCGTTAGATCCAAAAAGAATTCGCTTGGATACTTTGATATCTATAAGAGAATCAGCATTCCAGAGTTGACACATGATGTACCTGGGGTCGGTGCTGGCATGTCACAAAGAGGCCATCCATTACTGCTGATGTGACACATAGACTGGACGGCGTCCAATTCTATTTGTCATCGCAAACACTGCAGACATAAATTTATCTTCGCCTGGTTCTAGTGATATCATTCTCCTGCAGCCTGACAGCCAAGAAGTCTCCAGAATGCAATAATAAAGAATTGATTATTCTTTATGCTGAGCCCAAGGACCGAATGTGTTTTGCGATATTCCTCTCAAGAAAAACAATGCTGTGGTGACATATACGTCTGCTTTTCAGATATTTTTAAAGCATTTTTTCCCCATAACAGTTTCTCAGAATCCTGAAATAGTTGTAGATATGTAGACATGTTAATATTTATTTAGCTTCTGTTTAGTTCGGCCATTATTATAATCTTATAATTGTTAAGGGAAATGTTAATGCTATATATCACACAGTGAGCTTATAGAGATGAGATTTAGTTCTTTTAATAATGCCAGTTTGAGGAAGGTCCTTTGCCCAGTGGTGTTGTGTTTATTAAAGTTCAGTTTGTCTAGAACCACTGTGTATGAAACCACAGTATAATTAGGATATTTTCAGCTAAGCAACAAAGAGCTCTGGCTGTAAACTGCGTCATTACCTGAGTTGCATCACGTTCCCATCTGGTCCGCCAGACCTCCACAATACAGAGGCTCCTCCGTGAGGATATGACCATCTTCTGTATCGTGTCATAAATCAAATGGTTGGTGGAAACACGTTTTTACTCAGCTATGCCTGTTTCATATCAGTGTGAGGCTTCATTTCCTGCCCTCCTTGTTTGCTATTAGGAGATTGGCTGGTGATAGGAACATTAAATGAAAACCACCAGCCCTCCTGCTCCAACTTCAGAATAATAAACAGGAAGAGCTTATAGAGCTCAGATTTCATTAGTGTTCAGATTGAAATCAGTCTGATGGGATCGATTTAATGTTGCCACATTGTTGTTGTTGTTGTTTGTGCTGTATCTACCCACCACTCTGCTGCTTCATAATGCCACTTCATGTCTTATTGCGTAAGTGCAGAGATTTTTAGGGAGGTGGTGTGAATTATGATATCTGATCACTTTCTCTGGATTATCAAACACTCTGTAGAGACATGAACATTACTCATGAAAGCCTTATGATGTTTTCAGTAATGCTCGATCAGGTTTAATAGTCTTAGGAAAAACTGAGAGATTTGGATTTAAAACCAGAATCAGAAATTTCAGAGTGGAAAATATTCAGTGTAGAATAAAAACTAGCGGTAAAGGAGGTGTGGAGTCTCTTAAGATATGAGGATTAAAACATATTCATTCATTCATTCGTACATCTTCCATACCCTCTTCATCCTAGGATCTATCCAGCAGCAGAAGTTGCAAGGCTGAACCGGACAGTCTACCAGTCTATCACAGGGCTCACACCCAAACTGAGAAAAAATGAGAAAAACAAAATGAGAAGAAAAATCCAGGAAATCACATTGTAGGATTTTTAAACAATTTAATTGTAAATTATGGTGGAAAATAAGTATTTGGTCAGTAACAAAAGTTCAACTCAATACTTTGTAACATAACCTTTGGGGCAATGACAGAGGTCAAACGTTTCCTGTAAGTCTTCACCAGGTTGGCACACACTGTAGCTGGTATTTTGGCCCATTCCTCTATGCAGATCTCCTCTAGAGCAGTGATGTTTTTTGGGGGCAACACCTGACTTTCAACTCCCTCCACACACATTTTCTGTGGGGTTGAGGTCTGGAGACTGGCTAGGCCACTCCAGGACCTTGAAATGCTTTTTACGGAGCTACTCCTTCGTTGCCCGAGCGGTGTGTTTTGGGATCATTGTCATGCTGGAAGACCAGCCATGTTCCATCTTCAATGCCCCTCAATGATGGAAGCAGGTTTTGGCTTAAAATCTCACGATACATGGCTCTGTTCATTCTTCCCTTAACACGGATCAGTCGTCCTGTCCCAATGCCTGATGTTTCCACCCCATGCTTCCCAGTAGGTATGGTGTTCCCGGGATGCAACTCAGCATTCTTCTTCCTCCAAATGCGACAAGCAAAATTTTGGTTTCATCTGACCACATGATATTCTCTCCCAATCCTCTTCTGGATCATCCATATGCTCTTCTGGCAAACTTCAGATGGGCCCTGGACATGTACTGGCTTAAGCAGGGGGGGCACGCCTGGCACTGCAGGATTTGAGTCCCTCTCGGCATAGTGTGTCATTCTTCAGGTATGCCGAAGAGCATCTCTGAATACACAACACATCGGATCTTGAA
Organism: Ancistrus triradiatus; assembly: GCA_025084515.1. Taxonomy (NCBI): domain Eukaryota; kingdom Metazoa; phylum Chordata; class Actinopteri; order Siluriformes; family Loricariidae; genus Ancistrus; species Ancistrus triradiatus. Next base: position 18,385 of record JAJAGP010002189.1, read on the forward strand.
GCAGATGGGCTACAACAGCAGAAGACCACACCAGGTGTCAGGTAAGAGCAAGCAACTGAAGCTACAGTTCACACAGGCTCACTAAAATTGGACAATTCAAGATCAGAAAAACTTGGTCTGAGAAGTCCTGATTTCTGCTGTGACATTCAGATGTTTGGGTCAGAATTTGGAGTGAACAACATGAAAGCATTGATCCATCCTGCCTTGCATCAAGGGTTCAGGCTACTGGTGGTGTAATGGTGTGGGTGATGTTTTCTTAGTATGCTTTGGGTCCCTTAATACCAACTGAGCATCGTTGAAACCCCACAGCCTTCCTGAGTATTATTGCTGACCATGCCCATCCCTTTATGAGCACAGTGTACCATCTTTGTATGTCTACTTCCAGCTGAATAACACATCATATCACAAAGCTTAAATCATCTCAAACTGGTTTCTTGAAGATTGACAAGAAGTTCATTGTACTCAAAAGGCCTCCACAGTCACCAGATCTCAGTCCAACAGAGCACGTTAGGATCTGGTGGAACAGGTGACTCACATCATGGATGTGCAACTTACAAATCTGCAGTAACTGCGTGATTCTGGCATGCCAATACAGACCAACGTCTCTGAGGAATGTTTCCAGCACCTTGTTGAATCTATGCTACGAAGAACTGAGGCAGTTCTGAAGGGAAAAGGGGGTCCAACCTAGTACTAGCAAGGTGTACCTAATAAAGTGACCACTGAGCGTATTTTACAGTTGTATTGACGTAAAGTCGAACGAGACTTTCACAGCTTTTTTGTGAATTGCACATTTCCTTTGAGTTACTGAAGCTCCCACTCACTGTCTTTATGATCTGACTGCCAGACCTGCTTAGAGAATAAAACTCAGAGCTGTTTGGATTCAATACATCCAGCCAGAAACACATTATGGACCACCATCTGCACATGGGGAACACAGTCCAACTGCATCATCTCTCACTGTCTACAGGTCGAAACTGAGAGATCAGACTTCAAATGCTTTCAGAGTGAACAGGGACTCCATTTATTTTAAAAAAAAACACATTTGTGCAATGTTTCCAACTGCTTTCCCATTGAGGATATGAGAATCTGCAGTGACTATGTTAACTGGACTAAATAATGCCGATTTGCATATTGTTTATCTTATTTTATTCAGTATTTTTTATCTACATATGCTGTTGTAGTATGTGCTATAGCTCTACTGTACAGTATATTCTCTGTTTTCTTACACTCTTCATAATACTGTATTCTGTTTAACTTATCACAGTCTATACATGTTTATATAATATTTCATTTATTTTATTTTCTTTAAATATGTGCTCTATTTTAATTTTCATATTTAGCTTCTGTGTATTTAAACTGTTAGTAGTTATTAATTTGGTAACTGTTTAAATCTGACATATATCATCTAAGCTTCCAAAGGAGGTTGGGACCCTTTTTGAGTCTTGGTTCTCCAAGGGTTTCTTCCTTATAACATTGGAAAAGAAATAGCAGTGTTTCAAAGTGGTAAATGATTTACCGTCTCAACTTTTTTTGGAATGTTTTGCAGGCCTGAAATGCAGGAATGGTTGTTTATTAACAAAAGAAGTCGACCAGACAAAACATGAAATATCTCAGGTCCATACTGTTTGCTATGAAATAAAAGTCAAAGTAAATGCAAGAAACAGTGCATGTTTTTCATATGCATTCTCTGATTTGGGGTTGTAGTTATTCATTAGGTAATTAGTGTAAATTTTACATATATCATCTAGGCTGCCCAAGGAAGATGGTCCTCCCAAGGCTTCTTTGTTAAAACATTCAGTAATTTCTCCTTACTTTCTTAATTAGGGCTTTGAGACAACGCTCCATTGTAAAAATTGCTATGTAAATAAGTCTAACTCGACCTGAATCTTCTTGAAAATGTGTAAAGACAAAAAAAGACACAAATATCCAGAAATTAAGACGCTAAAAATGTGCTGTATCAAAAAGTGTCAGCAATAACAGTGGCAGGAAAAAAAGAAAGAGGACGTTTTTAGGAGGTGGAAATTACTGTGTCAAAGAACAAGATTTGTGGCAGTTGTGGTATCAACAATAAAGACGAGTTCAAAAAGTTAATAACATTAGTCTCCAAGCTGCACTGCTGCAGACGTGAAAAACAGTGGCCTGACTTCTAGGTAAACTTCTGTCATTTGATTTCAGAATGGCTTAAATGATGGCAAATTCCTATGATGGCCATCAAACAAGAGGGAGATGCTGATTTACCAGAAGTAGCTGCCTTTATTACTTTATATCAGATGCAAGATGCAAACAAGCACTCTATGCTATGTATTAGCACTCCAGCTCTGCAATTCCCAGACTCATTTCGTTCTTCCATCATTGTCCTTGCTGAGTGTCCGTCCTGCCTACGCAAAGGAATTGAAATCAGTTTTTAGCAAGCTTCGGCAAACAATGTGTTTCATTATTACCAGGCTTGCTGCCTCTCAATTTGCTCCTTAAATTTTTTTAAATGGCACACTCTTGACTTTATTAGGAAATGTGCTAGGAAGTACTCAGACATGCATCCGTTAAGCCGACATCCAAGCAAAAATCAAGACCGATGGAGGACTAAAGAAGAAAAAAATGGAATTAAATCCCCAACCTGACGAGCTGTACTTGAACGTGGTGTCTAATAAAGTGGCTAGGAAGAGTACAGTGTGTTTAAATACCCTAGTAACACCAGCAAATCCAAACACACAACAGTAACAAAGTAAAAACACAACAGCAAACATAACAAATTTAGAAACACAACAGCAAATATGAAAACACAATTGCATATTTGGAAACACAACAACAAAGGTGATAACAGCAAATTCAAAAACACAGCAACAAATTTGATAGCATAACAGCAAATAAAAAAACTGCAGCAAATCTCAGAGCACAACAGCAAATTCAGAAACATAAAAGCAAATTTAGAAAATAACAGCCAATCTGAAAACACAATGGCAAATTCAGAAACACAACAGGAAAAATACAGACAAGGAAATTCAAAAATACAACAGCACATTAGAAACACAATAACAATTTCAGAAACACAACAGCAAATTTAGAAACAACAGCAAATTCTACAACACAATGGGAAAAAAACATACCAACAATTTCAGAAACACAACAGCAAATTCGACAACACAACAGGAAAAAAACCAATATGAAATTCAAAAACACAACAGCAAATAAAAAAACAACAGCACATTCGACAACACAACAGCAAATCTGAAAACGTCAAATTCGAAAACACAACAGCATACAGTATTAAAAAATACAACAGCAAAATTTAGAAACACAACTGGAAATAAAAAAATGCAAATTTCATAACAGCAAACAGGTAGGTCTTAATGTCATGCATCTGATTGGTTACATTCTAATTCCATTAACCTAATTTGTTGCACTAATTAGTGCTTGTGATGTCAAATTTATACAACATGAATGCTGAATTCTGGCACCCAGTCCACAAACCAGTCCCATTGTGCAGCCACCTCACACGGTAGGGATGTCAAAACTGCACATTAACTAAGTTTTTAGTTGTTCATCACTCATCCCTAATTAATGAATCTTACTTCATTGTTTACACTGCACATACCTGAGTAGCTGGAATCCTATCCCAAATAACATGCATGAATATAAAATGTATACATTTTATCACAAGAGTGCTCATTGAGGTTATGCCAGACTTGTCAGTGATGCATGTGGAAAAACGTTTTAGACTGAACTTATGCAAAATAATGATTAATTCATGAGGATCTGTTAGATGACACTGATTGCACTGCTTGATTTGATTGCAGTCTCACTGAGAATTCCTCATGGGAATCTTCTTTCATCATAAAGACCAACATAGGATGGACCAGCTGGACTACAGACATGGGACGTGAGGAGTAGCCTAGAGAAAACAAGTAGAAATGTCTGGATATTGTTCACAAAATATTAAATCTGAATTAAATAATGTTTTTGTAGAATTTTGGTTTTACAATTTACAATTTCTTTGGTATTTACCTGTGATTTAGCAGTAAATGAAGTATTTCTGTTAAACACACCTGCATTATTACAGTTAGAAGGGACTGAGGGTTGATGTTGAATCTAGTCTAATAGTTAGCTACCAAAGTTAGTTGTTATAAATAATGGGCTGGATAGGACTACTTTCATTATTTTTAAGTCATCCAGTCATCTTAATTTATCCTAGCTTCACATTTTCCCTGTTAAAATCTAGGGAACCAAACACATTTTCTTCGCAGGTTATGGAAACTTATTAACTTCTGTTTGTTTAATTTCTCATTTTACTTTATTCCTCCAGATTAGGCTTGAATAAACAAGAGACCAGAAAAACTGAATGTTCCTTTTTGTCAAGGCAGTGTGAGGAAATTACCTAACTTGGATAATTTCCACAAAGTTGGCTGAATATTTTTGAGACTTAAAACTAACAAAAAGTGATTGAATGACATAGCACCTGTTATGTCTCAGGTGTTAAATACAGTATGTATGTAATTATGTTCATATACTTTTTTATATATATAAATTTCACATATTAATACTTTGACTTTTGCCAGTTTTCATGAATTAATTTATGTCCAGTTACCAGCTAAATGTGCTAAACCACAGATCTCATACATCTCTTGCCAGATGCAGGCCTTACATGTTCCCTCATGTTCTTATATTAGATGTTGTCTACATTTTATCTGTTCCTTTTATCACAGCTCATCAAAAAAATTGCGTGTTACGATGTTCCTTTAATAAGAAACCCTTAAGGGAAGATTAAAACGCCAGCTTAGAATCGAGACCTGTGAAACTTTGCTAGCGTTCTAGTTGGGCGTGACGTTCCAGATGAAACACTCGGTAACAGCAATGGCGGCAGGGTGCTCTCATTTCTTTAAAAAGACGGCGCAAATTAAACATTTACATCACGTCATTTAGCAAACAAGAACAAAGCCACTTACAAACCCTGCTTCAACGCAAACTTATGTGTTGCTGCATTTACAAACAGCACACTCGCTTCAAAGCTGGTTGCGATTTGATCGCGTACTCAAACTGTCATTGTTCGATATAAATTATTCAACTTTTCACCTATCCTGCCGAAAATGGCAAAAAGCACTATCTGTGTTCGGCTTGAATAATTTTGGTTGCCAAATATATGGTTTCATCCCATTAAAAACTCACCAGGAAATAAAAGTATATTTAAAAAAAAATGCTAAACATAAATACTAAAAATACAAAACACAATGGCATATTTACATCAGTAGGAACGACTTCCTTACCCAGAGAGAGTTACAGCTGAGTCGAGCAGTTCAAGCTTAAGAGCCTTGGTCATGGACTCCACATGGTAATATGGTATATCCAGGATTTGAACTCCCAGAATTCAGTCATCTCTTAAGCTATCACTGTCTAGATAAATCAAGTATACAGCCAGGCAATCCAGAAAGGCTTTGTCAGTAAGAATGTGCTGTACTTTGGTTTAATCGTCTTACTTAATAATTGATGGGTTATAACTGTGAAAGCTCAACGTCCCAACAGTGGCAATTTGGCAGAGCTTGGATTTGAACTAGCCCCATTAGGATTAACGGTCAAGAGCCTAAACATGTGAGCCATGACTGTCAGTGCTTCCATTAATGCACTATAGATTTAGAGAAAATGTTAGTGTAAAACTAGTATTATTCTAATCTCTGGTGGTAATACACGCAAATATCTAATCAGCCAATCACATGGGAGAAACTCAATGTATTTAGGCATGAATGGTCAAGATGACCTGCTGAAGTTCAAACCGAGCATCAGAATGGGGAAGAAAAAGGTGACTTTGAATGTGGCATAGTTGGTGCTAGACGGGCTGGTCTGAGTATTTCAGAAACTGCTGATCTACATTTACAGCATTTAGCAGACTTACAACTGATACAGTTTTACAATCCAAGCAATTGTGGGTTAAGGGTCTTGCTCAAGGACCCAACAGTGGCAGCTTGGCAAAGGTGGGATTTGGACCCTGGACCTTTTGATCCATAGTCTAGTACCTTAACCGCTAGGCTACCACATTCCACGATCTACTGGGATTTTCATTCACTGCCATCTCTAGAGTTTACAGAGGGTGGTCCAAAAAAGAGAAAATATCCAGTGAGTGGCAGTACTCTGGACATAAATGCTTTATTGATGCCAGTACAGAGGAGAATTCATGTTTCTGGCTGTGTAACCTAGCAGTTAAGGTCCTGGACTATGGACCTGAAGGTCTAGGGTTCAAATTCCACCTCTACCAAGCTGCCACTGTTGGGTCCTTGAGCAAGAATCTTAACCCATAAATGCTTGGACTGTGAGATTGTATCAGTGGTTAGTTGCTTTAGATAAGGGGTCTGCTAAATGACTAAATGTAATATGTAGGAGAATGGCCAGTTTTTGGTCCAACTTGAAGAACTCAAATAACCGTAGCATCCTCTGAAACCACAACACGTCAAACCTTGAATCAGATGGGCTAAGAGCAGCAGGAATATTCTCATATTGGGGTATTTTCTTGGCACCACATGGGCCCCTTTAATACAAATTGCGCATCGTTTAAAAAAAAACTGCACAGCCTACGTGGGTATTGTTGCTTGACCATTGTCCCATCCCTTTATGTCCACAGTGTACCATCTTTACTGTGTTCCATGTCACAAAGCTCAGATCATCTCAAACTGTCCTCAAACAGCCTACACAGTCACCAGATCTCAATCCAACAGAGCCCTTTGGGATGTTGTGAAAAGAAAGAGTTGCATCATAGTAGAGCAGACACACTGTGTGATGCTATCAGGTCAGTATGGATCAAAAATCTCAGAGAAACGTTTCCAGCACCTTGTTGAATCTTTGCCACAAAGAACTAAAAGCAGTTCTGAAGGCAAAAAGTGGTCCACTAGCAAGTGGGTACCTAATAAAGTGGTGTACCCCTTGTCTTGCGTTACTACATCCCCTGCTTGAGGGTGCTTTTTAATACCCACATTCTAATCAGTGTGGTGAGGACAGGATAATGAAGAGCGTAATCCCATTTTCCAAATTCCTAATGTCTTTATCACGCTGCAACAATAAACATGCTCCCACGGCTTCTCATCTCATGTCTTGCGCTTTGTTTATGAGTGTATATGTTTGATTTAGGACCGACGCAACGTGGAGGAAGCTTTCCAACAGCAGATGAACAAGATTTGTGTGGGAGGATGAGGAATGTGGGACAATCTGTTGGAGAATTACAACAAAGAACATGTTGATGTGATCCGAGAGCGAGAGAGAGAGAGTCAGAATGGAATTTGGATCAGTGTGGATGCTCTGGAGGCTCAAAGCGCAGAGATGCAAATCTAAATTGAAGTGCGAGTAACAAAGGGGAAAGGAAAAAATGAATCGTTATAGAAGTCAGGAGAAATAATGAAATTAACCAAGTGTGGAAGGACTTTTGATCTAATCGTATCTATTAAAGTCAGGGAGGTCTTCTAGTTAAAAGCGATTAGCGGGAACGGGAAGTGCGTGAGGACGGCTGATAGAACCTGTTTTTACTTTGCAGGCAGAATCAAAATCCTATAGTCTGACCTCCTTTTTCATGCTAGATACAGACATTTAGAGAAAGAGACTCAAACGGCTGTGATGCTTCTTGATCTTAATCAGTTCTTGTGGCTGATATTTCATCTTATAAATGTTTTATCTACTCGGCTCTAACTTGTTCGTTGCTGCTGAAGCTTTATTGTGTTCTACTAAAACGCACTCTCAGATGCTCAGTGTGTGTACATCTGATTTTACAACAAATGAAGATAAAAAAAAGGAATGTTACTTACATTTACTTTGATTTTTATTTCATTGCAGGCAGTACGAACCCAAGACATTTCATGTTTTGTATGGTCAACTTCATTTCGTTTGTTAATAAACATCCATTCCTGCATTTCAGCTCCGCAACACATTTGAAATGTTTTAAAACAGTGTTCCTCAAAGAAAGACTGGAAGGGATTTGCATATTTCAGGCCTAACCTTTTCTGCTTTGGCTTGCCTTGTTGAAAAATGCATGGAGGCCTCTGGAAAAGATGTCGTCTTGAAGCAAGAGTATGTTGCTTGAAAATCTCAATGTACGTTTCTGCATGAACCCATTTAATCCTAGACATCAAAATATCCAAATCGTGTGTTATTAGTAACCCTTTGAAATAATCAATCATAGATTTTTTTGAAATTTCATAGAAAAGTGGGTGAAAAGGTGCCACTTCTGGACATGATTAACATAAGGCCTCTTTTTTTGCACAGTAAAGTTTAAGTGGCATTTGTGAATGTAACTCTGTATTGTTGTGCTTGATAAAGGTTAGATAAAGTAATCTGTTGCCATTGTGGTTCTACCAGCTATTGTTGAATTATGGTTCTTGATGTACTGCCACCTGAGGGACTGTGGTAGCCTAGTGGTTAAGGTACTGGACTCTGGACCAGAAGGTCCAGGGTTCAAATCCCACCTCTGCCAAACTGCCACTGTTGGGTCCTTGAGCAAGACCCTTAACCCATAACTGCTTGGATTGTAAGATTGTATCAACTGTAAGTCGCTCTGGATAAGGGCGTCTGCTAAATGCTGTAAATGTAAATGAGGGATTGGAGATTGTGGGACTTCAGTTTAGACTTGCAGCCTTGCTCTTGCACTGAAATTCCTCCAGATTCCTTTAATTGTTTAATGATATTTTGCAGTGTATAATGAGAAATAAGCAAATCCCTTCCAATCTTTTTTGGAGGAACGTTGTTTTTAAACATAATAATACATTTCTCACATATTTGTTGACAAACTGGAGATCCTCTGCCCATCTTTACTCCTCAAAGCCTGTTGTGGATACTGCTTTTGTACCAAATCATGATTATAATCACTTGTTGACATCACCTGTTTGAAATCACCTCATTACCTTAGTACTAGCAAAAACTGCCCCCGTCCCACCTTTTTTTGGAATGTGTTGCAGGCCTGAAATGCAAGAATGGATGTTTATTAGCAAAAGAAATGAAGTTGACCAGAAATAAACATGAAATATCTTGGGTCCATACCATCTGCAATTAAATGAAAGTCAGTGTTAGACACTGTTCCAACTTTTAAATGTTTCAGGTAGGCAAACTGACACCCAGATTACAAATTCAATAGGATGGAGGTATTATGGGGAGCTTCAGAAGCAGACCCATCTATCCTCTTTCCTCCTAGAGCTCCTTCCTACGTGTCACTGTCTTCTATTTTAGGTCACCGAGCAGAACCGAGTGCGTGACGTGAAGTTTTTCACCATCTGTCTCCTGCAGCAAGGGTTTGAGTGACACTCAGATTTAGCTGTCCATCCCGCAGAAGAAGATTTCTGTCTACACACACACACAATCACAACCGCTTCGCGACCTTGACACCTCTTCGAATTCAAAGCCCGTAACAAATCCGTGTTATCGTGGAAAAACCAGGGGCATTTCTTTTATCTCCGTGTTAGGCCGCTGTGGCAAAAACAAACCAAATCAGATCTACTAAAGCTTTTCTTCAACATTGTCGTGCATGAACGGAACAACCAGTGACCAAACATAATCAGGTCCCTCTTCAATGTTCTCTCCAAAATCACACCAGCAAATGAGTGATGGCCCAGTTCCTTTTCCGCCCTTCCCTTTTCCCTCAACCTACATAGCATTGTGGAATGATGCCGATGACTTGTGGGTGGCAACAGCTGGGGCCAAATTTGGCCCATAATACCACTACCATTGCCAGAACTTAGCCATAAGAGCCTAAAACTGAGCCACATTTGGCCCAAAACTCTCTGCTATCTGGGATAGTCATTCAAACGAGCTGCATGAACTGTATGTCTCCTAAATGATGCTTTTTGCCTGATGTGGCTGAACATTGCATGACCCCTATCTGTTTACAGACCCTAGGGCAACCATAGGCTCTGTAACTGTTTCCCTAAACATGTATCTGAGGACAACTAACTATTCCTTTACATATGGTGTTATTAATTTGAATTTTTCCTTAAAATGAATACCTTTACTTTTATTTATCACCATGTGCACATTCCTACCTTTCTCTTATTTGGATGGTGCTTAAAATGGACCTGAATGATTCATAATCGGTCATTTTGGTCACCAGAGCTATTTTTACTTGGTCTTTGATCACTGTCATCATTTGAGTAACTATCCTGGTCAGACTAAAGCACCTATTATATCACTAATGGCTCCATAAATATCCTTAGATAACCACAATAATAGATTGCAATAAAACAGCCCATTTGTCTGTTTTACGTGGCTTTTACAGCTGTAATCAGTAACACGACATGTATAAAGGAGCACTGGATGAACAATGGTGAAAGAAGTGTTGTAGTGTCACAAAAGAACAATAATATCAGATAAGACTTTTTTCTTTTAGATCTACAACCCCAATTCCAAAAAGTTTTGACAGTATGTGAAATGCAAATAAAAGCAGAAAGCTTGTATATATATATATACACACACACACAAGTCTATAAAAGGCTCTTGGAGGCTACTTTTGGGTAGCGTACCCATCGGTGAGAGATTACTGACTGCTAGACATGCCTCTATGATGACATTTTGCCCAGTTGATAGACTTTGAGAGGGGGCACATTATTAGACTGAGAGAAGCCGGATGGTCTTTCGATAAATTGCCCGCCATACTGTTAGGAGGTGTTGGGAGGAGTGGTTCCGTGAGGGCACACACGACCATTTCCAGGGACTTTGGTGTCACAATGCCCAGCCAGCCACCGTCACCTTTGTTTGCAATGGTGTCATGAGCGAGAAACCTGGACTCCTATGAACTGGGACCATATCGTCTTTAGCAACAAATCCAGGTTCTGTTTGGGATCCGACAGCGGGCAGGTTCGAGTATGGAGGCCTCGTGGTAAGTGCTTCAATCCTGCATTTGCTGTGGAGCGACACAGTGCCCTTGTCGCATACGGAAGTCATTCACCCCTAGTAGTGATACGAGGGACACTAACAACTCAGCAATATGTCCAGGACATCTTGCGATCACATTTGTTGCCTCTCATGGCAGGGCTTCCAACTTGCATTTTGATTACTCTGATTAATAATCGTTGTTATTCTGCACATACCATGCTCTCAACTCAAAAGCAGCATCATCAAACAAACTGTTACTCCAGAACTTTATGTATTTGTTTTCAGTGATAAAACAGTCGTGCAAAAGACCACCATGTATAATGCCAAGTCCCACCTGCAGTGGTGTAAAGCACCATTAGACTCTGGAACAGTGGAGACCATCTCTGCAGAGAAAAATTATGCCCCACCATCTGGCAGTCTGAGGGACCAATCTAGTTTCGACAGATGCCAGGAGCACTTGCCACCTGAACACATGCTTACTCGGTCACTCGATCAGTTTTCCATACCCTTGATACTTACATACATTATGGGTGGAGGGTTCCTATTATCTCATTACTCAGTGCATGTATACTTATTGATCGGAGTACTGAAAAAAATCTGAGTTTTACACTTACATTTGCAGCATTTATCCAGAGCGACTTACAATTGGTACAGTCTTACACACAAGCAATTGTGGGTTAAGGGCCTTGCTCAAGGACCCAACAGTGGCACCTTAGCAGAGGTGGGATTTGAAGCCTGGACCTTCTGGTCCATAGTCCAGTACCTTACCTGCTAGGTTACCACAGTCCCATGTGGTAAACGCAATCAATGACTGTTTTACTCAGCTAAATAATGCAAATATGCATATTCCTTATGTTATTTTATTCAATATAGAAATTGCTAAAGAAGAACAAAGTTTTGGAATGGCCAAGTCCTGACCTTAATCCAATAGAAATGTGGTGGAATGACCTGAAGTAACCAGCTCATGTGGGGAAACCCAGAAAAAGAGTTGAAGCTGTTCTGTGTGGGGGAATGGGTTTAAATTCCACCAAGTCTATGTGCAGGACTGATCAATAGCTACTGGAAATGCTTAGTTGCAGTTATGTTTAATTGATGCACAAGGGAATCATAGCTCAACCGATGCTGCACATACTTTTGAAACTTGGTAATGTAATATTGGATCATTTTCCTCAATAAATAAATGACTAAGTATATTTTTGTCTCATCTGGGTTCTCTTTACCAACATTTAGAACTTACAGAAAATATAGAAAATTGTTCACAAACTTTGAAGCACCACTGTACATTTATGCTTGCTCATTTGAAAAAATCCCATCATTACGCTAACACTAAGCAACGAATGGCAGCAGCATTCCGTGGCCACTCGCTGTCACTCCCGTGGTCCTCGTGGAAGCTCGTCACAAAACATCCAAGGAGAGATGGGGGTCATTCTGACTCAGACTGAACCTGGGGCCACGCCGTCTGCTGCGTCCATCATTTAGATGAGAAGTGAACACGGTTCTGCTTCTGCGAGCAAAGCTACAGATCTGTCAGAACTAAATACATTTAGGCAAGTCTTTTGAAAGTTTTAGTGCTATGACTTGGGCAGGTTTGTAGCAGGATTCACGCCATGAGCCGTGAAGAGCGTCAGCGCGATGAGGGCTGGAACAGCTTAGTCATCAGTCTGCCGCAGATCATCCTTCAAGATCGGAGCTTATGTAACACGCTGCTTGCTTGACTGGCTCACTGAATTGTCCCTAGTAGTTTTAGATGACCTGCTGATAATCAGCACATCTCCAGATGGAAATACTTTCAGTCTGGCTCGGCTTTCTCAGCTCGCTTCTTTATGCAAACGAGGCATGAAATATATGCTGTAATCTTTATTGTTGTAAATTGCACCCCTATTCTTAGACTGATAATGTAGTTCTGACAGTTCACATACATAGTGAAGAACTGGCAATCAAAAATTAATATAAATTCACCCGCTTCTACTCAGCTTCCAAGCAGATGGAGGCAAAATGTATAGGAAGTGTTTACCATCGCATTGTTCCCATTTTCATTAAAATGATACTACGAGACCACCTGAATTTTCATCAAATCAGCATATCTACATACAGAACTATGCAAAACTCTTAGGCATTCTATATTTTTCACTTTATATTCTGCTTATTCTTTATTTAAGTTTTAGTAGTTTCACAATTACAGACTGTAGTCCATCTACTTCTCTGCATAATTTGTTAGACTCCTTGGTTCTCTTAGTTCTCTAATGGCCAAGACCTCCACAGGACCAGGACAGATCAGGTACTATTTGGGTAGAGGATCAGTCGAAGCATTTCTATGACACTGATGTGGTGGTGGTGTGTTAGAGTGTGTTGAGCTGGTACAAATTGGATCAGACACAGCAGTGCTGCTGGAGTTTTAAAACACTGTTCTCTCACTGTCCACTTTATTATTGCTCCGCCTTGTAGATGTAAAGTCAGAGACAGTAGGTCATCTGTTGTTGCAGTTTGTGTTAGTCATGCTCTAATCCTTCATCAGCTCTCACAGGATGCTGGTGGCTGGACATTTTTGACAATTTTCAGAGCATCAGAAACATTAGTAGTGTTTTGTTAAGAAATAAATTGAACCTTGTTTTCTTTTTATTATTATTTGTATTATTAAACCAGTTCTGAAACTCTGCGTCTTCTTGTTATTTTAACCAGTTGCAATTTATAGCGAATAAATGCTCGTCTTGCTGCAAATAATATCTTTATTTGGAATCTATTAGCAATTTATAGAATGAACAAAAAATGTTCAATTTCACTCAAACACACAGTAGCTGCATATAGTAAAACTAGAGACACTGATCATTTTTTTCCAGAGCTGTAGAGCCAACTGTGTGAAAGCAATACAACACCTGACAGGTAGGCCTTGTATCTGCATGTATGTCATGTATAAAATGCATTCGTAGGGTCAGAGTGTAAGTAAGTCTAACTGAAAATACCCCCAGGTTTAGGCCCATCAACCTCGTCACAAGATTTGCGATAGAAACATGACAGGCAGGTTAAGCTCGATCAGTGCCAAGTAAAAGCGTCCACCTCCTGCTGCCGCCGCTTCATGATCACCTCCAGCTCGGAGTTCCCACAGGTCCTCTAAAGAAGTTTAAAGAGCTGCACTTATTTGGCATGCAAAAGTCTCTGTAGCTGTAATAGTAGAACGATCGTCTTTGATTTGGGAGACTGACCTCCAGCTGGGCTTTCTGCACACAGATCTGGCTGTAGACCCGAGAGCCCTCATCTCCACACACTGCCCTCAGTTCATCCTTACTCAGAGAGAAGAGCTGTGCTCCAGTCAGTATGCCCAGGCAGTCCACCACCCTGAAGCAGCACAGTAAAAAAGAAGCATGACTGATGTATACAGCTTTAGGTTTGATTAGTCTTGTGTGTAGATTAGTGGCAAAACACCAGTATGTAGACATAAAACCCCAAATTTAGAAATAAAACCCCAAACGATAAAACTTCTCGGACTTTTTATGAAATCTTTGTCTGGTCAACTTCATTTCATTTGCTAATAATCATCCATTGTTGCATTTCAGGCCTGTAAGGCATTCCAAAAATGATTGGGATAGGGGCTATTCAGTAATGAGGACTAGTAATGAGGTAAAGAAAAAAACAATGTGATTTTGAAAAGTTTTAAAACGATTTTCCTCAAAGAAATTCCGATTTGGCTTGTACTGCATTGTCTTGTTGAAAAATGCATGGACGTCCCTGGAAAAGATGTCGTCTTGAAGACCGTTTATGTTGCTCTAAAGTCTCAGTGTACTTTTCTGCATTAATGCTGCCATCACAGAAGTGTAAAGGACCTTTGCCAAGGGCCCTGACCAGACCCCATACCATTACAGAGCTTGGGTTTTGAATTTATTGCTGATAACAGACTTTTGTCTGGAGCACACGGTGTCCTTTTCTTCCAAAAACAGATCTGGAATACTGATTCATCTGACCACAATACATGGCTGTGTGATGGTCCATCCCAGATGTCTCTGAGCCCAGAAAAGTTGACACTGCTCCTGGACATTGTTAACATAAGGCTTCTGTTTTCCACGATAAAGTTTTAAGTGGCATTTGTGAATGTAACGCCAGTATTGTAGTGCTTCACAAAGGTTTGCAAAAGTAACCCTTGCACATGTGGTTCCTTCAGCTATTGATGCTTGAGGCATCTTGATGCAGTGCCTGAGGGATCTGAGGGATCAGAGATCATGGGTGTTCAGTTTAGGCTTGTGCCCTTGCCCTTATCGGAGTGAAATTATTCCAGATTTCTTGAAGCATCTAAGGATATTATGCATTGGAGAGAGAGGCATATGCAAATTCCTTCCAGTCCCTTATTTCCACACACTGTCAACAACCACTGATAAAGTGTACACTCAGTGTGAATGTTCCATGATCACAAAAATAAAGCCTAGAAGTTAAACTAAAAGTAGCCAAATTTTCCACAGTACATACTGCAACATTACACAAAGCACACAAATGAAGTTAACTGTAAAGTGGCACTCACGGTCTGGAGAAGCCCTTGAGGTTCATCCAGGTACGAATCTCAAACGGCTGCGATTCAAAGGTGATGGGTATGGTCCCGGTGGAGGGCTCTACTCGGAAGTTTCGTGCTGGAGGCTGGGTTTTACTGTCAGTGATCCTCTTTAAGAGCTCATTGTTCACCTCCTTCTGCTGGGTTCGGTCTAAAGAAAGACAACCGAGGCTTAAAGCAAGACTAAAGTTGAACATACCGCAAAAGGGAGCTTTTAATTCAAAAACAATTTCCATACACATTTAAATGTTCCAGCCCCCACACCATTAGTCAGACCACATCAGAGGACAATAACTCCCTATATACTCCGGTTGACTGAGTATGCCATGCCAACAAAACTTTCCTGCTGAGCACACAAGATCCTACAGTGACTCTGTGTACCAGACTAAATAATGCTGATATGCATATTCCCCATCTTATTTTATTCCATATTTTATATTTTATATCCATATTTTGGTCTGCTAGAGAGCTTTGACCAAGGACTGAGCTCTTTTTTCACCACCACAGACTGGTACAATGACTACATAACTGCTGCCAATGACTCAAGCCATTTGTCAATCTCACACTTTCTTTTTCCATTACTTGTGAGCTACTTGAACCGAGCTACTTGAACTTTAGCACTGAACAGAGCGCCACACTCATTCTCGGGAGAGTACCGTGGCCTCGAACTTGGAGGTACTGATTCTCATCTCAGCTGCTTCTGTGTTTGAGTGCACGGTGAAGTTCTGCCTGGGTAGGAGCTGGACGACATAAATCTGCAAATAGTAGACACATCGGGTCTAGCCCTCCATAACAGACCCCATTCCAGCTACAGTTGGTTCATGATATCCTGTCCATGAATTCCACAGATAGGAGTGAGTTCCACTTGAACCACTTCAACTTTTGGTCCTTGGTGTAGGGAATAACCCATTAAGTACTAGACCACTTTGAAGATAAAATTTGTTTTATCTTACAAGGTAAAAGGTGGTCCTGCCAAATATTAAATTTTAGATTTAGATCATACTGCTTACTGCTCTAAGACTCATTGTCTAAACAAATGTATTTCATAGTAACTAACAATAAGAAGCAGTTATGGCAGCAACATAACTTTAAATACAAAATTCAGCCTTTTTAAATACCCTGCATGTGACACAAATCTCACAAGCTTTACACAAAGATGGCACGTATACTGCTAAGAAAGGAGGGTTTCAAGAAAGAAGTCTCATCTGGAAAATTTACACTCCAACCCTTGAGTCCTCTTCTGATGCCATGCAGGAATTTAATTTATGGTTACATCAACTTTTGGGACTGAAATCCAATAACTTTTTGGGGCAAAATCCAATGTAGTTAGGTCGTAGAGTTTAATTTGTTATAATGCAACCCCAAATCATAAGTACGGACGATATGGAAAAAATGTAAGACCCACTGCAGGTTTTTATTTATTTGCATTTTCCATACATATGTCTGATTTGGGGTTGTAAAAGTCTCCTGCTGAAAATCACAGTGCCCTTGTTCCGGTCGTGAGAAAGTCCAAAGATGATCTCAGAATTCCTTGGGCACAGGCGAAATGTGCTCCTTATTACTCAATATTAAAATTTGATCTGGCCAGTATTTCAGAGAGTAGCTGTATTAGTGTGGGCGAGGCCTAGGTTCGAGATCTGGTCCATGAGCTGCATTGCTAAATAGAGGAACGATGAGCACTTGGAATGCAATCTCCATATAAAAACTCTCACCCACAATGCATTCCTCTACCTGACTCACTTCCATCTCACAGCCACTACACAGCACAGAAGATAAGAGGAGCTACGCACTGTCTTTGTCTCTCGAGGATTTATTCATCTCCACATTCTCTGCGTGATTTAGCGAGGAAGCTGGAGAGGAAGCTTTGTAAGGATTTGCTGCCTGCAAAGAGAAAGGAGCCTGACTGAGTGTAAGCGTGCAGACGCGACTGTGTTTGCAGATCATTAATAATGATGGTAAAGGCCAGGCGGTTCACCTGGTTACTGAAGAAGGAAGCTCGGCTGTGCTGCGTTTCCCCTGTTTTTATGTCCTCCAGCACGTTGCAGGGGACGTAGCCCATCTGGGAATTGCGGTTCCTCAGGAGCCACCACTGCTTCTCACCATCCAGCACCTGAAGGAGTGAAGGCTGAGTATGAAGGATGCAAATACAAGGCAAGTTAACTGAAGTTTACATAAGTACGATGCTACAGTCTCAGGTACTCTTACCTCCAGAACTTCACCCTTTTGGACGCTCAGCTCGTTGGTATTGCGAGCCACAAAGTCGTAGCGGATCCTCACACCTCTGGGTTCACCTCTGTTGGATCTGTGTTGGAACAATAAATATAAATGCTATTGGGTTACACTGTTCAAACCTAGCATCATATGAATAGCGTTTTATGTTAAATAAAGCCTAGCACATGCTACACAAGGAATGCCAAAAATTGGTATTTAATATGCCAAACAACTTACCTATATTAACTTAACAAAAAAGAATACACAAAGTGACATTCATACCTGATGCTCACATAATGTGTTTTACTGAGCACAGTAAGTCATTACAAGATAAGTCTGTTCACTTTACCGGCATCGTGGTATCGACACCAGACAGTTATTTCCAGTCATAAAAGACCAGACTCTTATCTCTGAGTGGGAAGAGACCTACATATCCAAAACTAAACGAAAAATGAATGTTTAAAGTGCATATTTAGAATTGCTGATATAATCTGACAAAAATGATACAACTTACTTGCATTGTTGGGTTCAAATAACACAGAAAAACAGGACTTTTTCAGATTATTCTGGCTACTGCGCATGCGCAACCCGACACTACAAAGGGGCCAAGACTCGCCCCTCTCCAACACATTTACTAATATGCCGATTGGTTCTTTCTAATGACAAGGCAGGGCTTCTGTAATATAGTCCCATTCAAATTTCGACCAGTGATCAGTTTCCTCCTCATATAACGTCTCTGATAACAGACAGGGGCTGTACATCATCCGGTGTTGCAAGTTTAGAGCAGGATTGAAGTGCCATATACCGGCGGCTTAGTGGGATAGAATTCCATTGCTGGCAATACATGTGACATTTTAAGTTACGGAGATAAAATGAATGGAAGCAAATCCATCCTGCCATCACAAATGCCAAGAGATAAGGTCGGAGAGATAACAAGGTTGTACTGTATATTCAAGCCAAAAATGATCAATTATAAATCTCACATCATTACAGATAGCATGTTCAGTTTAACTCACTTTGAAATGTTTGAATAGTGGTGCTAGTATGCTAAAGAAACACAAATTGCACTGCCCATTCTTCAGACATGAGTGACCTATAGGTGTGTCAGAAAAACCAAGCTCAGAGACACACACCAGCGTGAGTCAACCCAAACTTCTTTATTTATACAGTGCACTAATCCCATCTAGACACTGCCTTTTTATCTGTAAGACTCTTTAACAGTCTCACTTGTCACTCTCACTCTGTGGCCTGGAGGATATCGTCCTTGCTCCCATGACAGCCACTCTGCCTTCCTCCCACCATAGTTTACAACCATGATTGTTTAAAAATACAAGTAGTTCCCGATTTATGATGGGGAAACGTTCTGACAAATCCATCATAAGTTGAATTGATCATAAATCGAAGAGTTTAATATATATTGTATATATCATAGCTCAGCCTATATTAAACACGTTTCCTCAATAAATTTCCCAGCGCTCATCACTCCCGCCACGTGATTCAAAACGTCACGCAGTTTAGTGTACCTTAAACATGTTTAAAACACTTGCATTAAACTACAGTTGAGCAAAATCATTCTCATAAGGCTTATTTAATAATGAAGTATTTAATACTTCATGTAAGTTATTGAATAATGTATTGAAAGTGAAAAACAAAACAATTGCACGATAACGGCTTTTCCTCACTACATTTCCCAGCACTCATCACTCCCGCCATGTGAGTCCCTACATCACGCACTGCCGACTTCCTCATCCGAGTGTGGAAGAGGACTGGGTATATACCACATATCGCTTGCCTGGAAAAATGTGAAATTCTAAATTCAGAGAACGGTTTCTGCCGAATGCATATTTATGTTTTTTATCGGATTCCCATCATAAAGTCGAAATATCGTAAGTGGGGGGCTACTTGTTACATGATTAAAAGAAAATAATAATAATAATTTCAGCCAAATCTAACAGCAAGGAGAAAACACATCACAAGGATGCTGCGAGCAGGAATTATTGGGGATAATTTGGGACATTTTACCCCCTTTCAAACTTTGGAATGGACCGGTCCTAGTCCAATACTCACCCAAACAAATTCACCCCATCCAACCTGAAAACTACAAATTTGGTGGAAGCTCATTTGCAAAGGAGCTACAGCTGATACACTTGTTTAATCAAGACTTCAAACGCTCATTAGTTGTACTTGATGTATCTCAAATGTCTGTCTGTGTTTTTAAGCATAATGTAACATTTGGTCAACAGACTGGTAGCTTGTTGAGAATGTTGTTCTGCCAACCTAATAAATCTAATCAAATCATACACTGATGATACAAGACATTCATTTCTTTGTTATATAAAAGACTGATCTGACACTTCTGGATTTGGCCTGTGGTTTGCTTGAGCAGCCTGAGCAGATCTGCTTTAGCTGCAAAATAACTAACCGGTATTTCAATTAATGGGCTATTATATTTCTTAGTGTGTTTAATAGTAAGCAAAAAAAAGAAGCAGGTAGGGCAGCAATATAGCTTTAAATAACCAATCACATTGTAAAGTCAGAAGTTACTGTTATGAATAGGAAACTATTTCAATGTCTGTACAACAGTGACAACAGACAACCAACACTCCATATTTTAGGCTTAATTGTGCAGTCGTAGGACATTGTGTGTACACATAGACCAGCAAAGTGAAAACAAAGCCAGGAATGTGTTGCTGTAGGTGTGGTGCTTGTGTTTGTTTACATGCCTGTTTTAAGTCAGTTAGGGCCATGATGTAACTGTCAAGCGAAGTGACTTCTCAAGGTTACTCCTGAGAAGCAATTTGTAAGCTTTTACCAGACAAGGTTCTTGCAATATAATGATTCTACAGAAACTTTCAAAAATTTGCGTCTGACAAAACAGAATGAGTAAATTTGTTTACATAACCTATTACATAGTTCAAGTGTTAGAAAACAGACCTCAGACATTTGATCTTATTGACTTTCTGTGTACGGCATTATAAGCCTGCCATGTAATGCAGAAAAGTGTCAAGTATGCTGCACGAGAGAGAAATCTAAAAGCGTTAGAAGAAGCTACTTACGACTGGAGCATGCTTTATGAGAAGTACGAGTGTTTGCTTTGCCGTGAGCCGCTGCAGCCTCTTTCGGTGTGGAAGGAGATTAAGAAGTGGATGTGCTGCAGCTGCAATGCAACAAGTATGAATAATTCACAGTCAGTGTAAAGCGTGGAGAACTTTAAACTCCACACGCTGGTTCACATACATCATTAATGTGGGCGCCTCCTCCTATCTGATCTGTCTAGCAGCCGGGGAAGAGGAGAACTGGCTCCGGTGTCCAGCCTCCGCCAGTCCTCTGTTTCTCTTCTCATAAATAAATCAGGGCCATGAACACATGAATCAACTCAATGGTCCAGTACAGTCAGATTTGTTTTCGTCTGCCATGGCAGATTTCTATGGCTGCTTCAGGTGCTGCTTCACTGCTTCAGGTGCTTCAGTGGATTTTGTTTGTTGACCTCTAATTAATGGGTCTTGGCAGGTTGGAGTTCTATTTACTGAAATATCTTCTGAGGGCGGTATTACACGCGATTGGTTCTGTGAGGCGACCAATCAGAACACAGAGGGGGTGTGGTTCTAATAACTTTGAAAACTGAGAAAAAGAGTCACTGTTACTGTTACCAGCTGCACATCTCTTTATTCGGGGAGTTTTCTCTCAATTTGAGAGGATAATGAGAGACTTGCTTTCAAAACCATCAGAAGTTTTGTTATAACCACACCCCTTCCATGTTCTGATTGGTTGCCTCACAGAACCAATCGTGTGTAATCCTCAGAAGAATTTCAATAAATAAAACCCCAATAATCATGCTAGTACAAATAGGCAACAGCCCAAGAACACAATCCAGCTAAAACTCTGTTAGGATTTGATGCAGATAAAGGCTCAAACAATAATGAAGAAGACGAAAAATAATACTTTCAGTCTTCACTTGACCTGTCCAGAGCCCTGAGTTCAATCCAACACCTACATGCTTTGTTTACTTAGTGAGCTTTGCATGGCCACAAAACAGCCGATGATAACTGAGCTATTTAGTTACTAGGTGTTATTAAAATGATGTCAGTCTTGGAGACTTGTTTAAATTGTTTTGTGAAGTATCAGCAAATTCATGCATATAAAAGATAAACACAATACTTTTTGTCAAATTACAATTTCATGAGTCATTTTATATGCAGTGCATTACTCAAGTGAAATACAATTATGTATTGAAATACCATATTATTTCCATAAGGCTTTGCTTTTGCACATAATTGAACATTATAAGTATTTTCAAGTTGCTGATTCATCATTTTTTGTCTGTCTCGGTGTAAAAGTCCTACCAACACTTATGCAGATACTGAGCTTCAGACTTATCTATATATGCAACAGTCAACACAAAAAACACTTCTTTCCTTCCTGTGTGGCATCAAACAAATGAACAATGTTTTGTTAAACCATCACCTTTCATGTACAACAAGCCAGTTATTATTAAACCAGCACCTAATTACAGGCATGAAGCAACACATTAAATAAGAATTATTGTGCTTTTAAGACCAGTTTCTCTTCATTAAGGTTCTCCCATACAAATCGATTCCCTTCTATATTCACTGATGAATATGTACTTCAAGCAAATGGTTTAAGCACAGACTCAAAACACTAGCTGTTTCTTTTGTTTGACTCAGAGTATAACCAGAAATCAGAGGAGAATATATATTATTTTTGTTGTTATATTTTATCTCATTATTAAATCATGTTTATTAACTGAAAAGAATAATCTATAAATACTATTTTCCTTTTTAAATAACTTTAAAATGCCTTTAAAATTTATAAACGTTCCATCAAGAATCTAGTTCCAGTTTCCAAAGTTGGCCAAAAGTTTCCAAATGTGTTGGGCCCAAGGTTGGATTCAGCTCGAGTTGCAAAGATACTTGTCCTATTAGCATGCATCCAGATTCCAACAGCAAAAGTCCCTCTTTCAGTAGCAAAAATGTCATGCTCTTGAACCAAAGATTCTACTTCGAAGATATCTAGCACTTCGATTTACTTTAGTATATATAAGTAGATAAAATTTCCATCAAAAAAGGGATCTGGTTCCATTAGCAAAACAACCGGCTGAAGAACCCCTAAATTAAGTCCCAGCACCCCTAAAAATAGCAAAAAGGAAAACACTTTTTCTGTTGTTTTTCCTTTTAAATGAAAGTTGACTCTGATAAGCTGAAAAAATGTTAAAACCACAGAAAGTATATGATTTAAAGATGATATTTTGACATACAGCACTTCCCCCCTTACCTCGCAAATGGTATGATCCAAGCAATGGCTTTGTGGCTCACAGGCTTCGAATTAATGGACGTTTTCTCAGATATGTTGTTGTCTTTCCAGTAAGTCAGTTTTTCCTTCACAAGTGTGGGAATGACTGGTCTCATTGGTCAAAAGCTCTGATCCTAGATACGCCCCTGGTACCAGTATGAAAAGCTCCAGCTCCATTAACCAAAATTACCACTTAAAAAATACCTGTTATAAATGGTCAAAGCTCCAATTTCTGGGGGAAAAAAAAACATTGAACTGCTGGACATTCCAGTTCAGATACCAAATATACTCATTCCAGTACCAAAGCTTACAAAAGTACCAATTTCTGTACCAATGTTCCCAGTTCCAGTAGATCCAGTAAGGTACAGAAGTTGGAGTAGCAGAATCCATGGTACCTGTACAAGTAGCAAAGAAGCCAGGTTCTCATTCCAGTTGGGAATCTCCATATCCAATGTCAAATGTATATTACCAAAAATCCCACATCCTGTAAGAAAGCAAACTATTGCAATAGTAAATACCAACGATCTTTTAATACCAATGGTCACAGTTCCAGTACGAAAGGTTATAGCCCATTGTTACAGTCCAGTACAGATCCCAGACCCTGATTTGGATGTAGCAGGTAAGGAAATGAATGAATGATTTTTTCCTGCTGAACAATTTAAATGCTAGAAGATTTTTGACATTGACTAAAACTCCTGAAACATGTTAGTTGATGGAATCCTATAACATGCAGTAATTCATTTTAAACAACATTATAGTTCTTCGGAGCCAAATTGCCGTTTTCCCCCCACATAGCTACAAGCAGAAATGTCAGTGAACAAAATAATGCTCATTATTTATGCAGAGCTTGTTTAAAAATAAGCGACAGCCTCATTTACTTCTGCTGGAGTTTCGCTCTAACCAGTATTTACTGAAGGGAAACAAATTCTCCACGACTGTGGAAAACATTTTCTCATTACTTGTTTTAAATGATGGTTGAAATGAAAGTCGTGCTTCAAATTTTCCGTATTTTATACACTGTAACACCTGCTGTTTCCGCAGGAACAGCTGGAATAGAATCATGGCTTTAATACAGAGTTTGATCATTTGCTGTTATGGGGGGACAAGACTTTCCACTAGTATTAATTACTTTCCTATAACAGCATTATTTATTATTTAGCCATGGCTAAGCAAGTCACAAAATATAACAACAAGGGCTGTCCGCAAACTTTTGGTAATGCAGCATCACTAAGTTAATTAACAGTACAGCACAGGGCAGTGAGATCACCCGTGTCTTTACCTTGTTAGGACAGGAGGGACGAATTTGAATCTCAGAGCATATGGTAATTGCATAATGTGATAAATCTGGTCCTACAAGTTGTTCTATCCTCCGGTTACCATTCATCATATCATAACAAGTGCAGGCTGATAAAATGACCTTTGGAAAGCAGGGTCTTATTTTCAGTTAACACACACCAGTGGTGATTAATGCTGTGAGTATCATGCATATAAGACAGGAAATGTAAGTTCAGTAAAGCCAAATGCAAGCCTTCATCAAATATTCATCACGAATCCAAGTGGAGTTTGAAATCTGGTCGCTGTGTCGGGAGGAGCTCGATTGTAAGGCTTTTCTTCTGGATTACATGAACACATGATATGCTAACACACTGTTTATCCAGAATACACAGACAAGGATCTTAATCTTCAGCTAATAAGGTCATGTGAGTGTGGCTCATACATTTTCATGTACGCAATAATGGAGTCTGAGTAACTGCCGAGGGGAAGCACACACACCCAACCCTACTAATACATAGTAATATAAATAGAACTGAAAACAAAAACTGTCTGGAATATCAAGTGTCCTCAGTCGTTTTGACTAAAATACAGACAACCTGGGAAATACCGTATATAGTCTATAATAAAACAGTCCAGTATCTGTATTATTAGAGCAGTGTTTATTTCAGAACGAGTTTAATGGGGTGTGACTACTGTGCTGCATAACCCTTCCTTTTTTGCTGAATTTTTGTTGAACCACTTAGATTAAAAGTGTTTGAGCCAGCAAGGCTAATTTAGCAATAAGAACTTTTTTTTTTTTTTTTTTTTGGAATATTGCATTGACATTTTAGATTGCTGGGTTGGTTGTCTGCTTGGTTGATTGACTGGTTGGTTGGTTGTTGGATAGTTGGTTTTGATTAAGGTGTTTTTCACTCTGTTAAGCTTTAAATAAATAAATAAATACTGTACGTATTTTTTAACTCAGCAGGAAATTTGTTGAATATTTTAGCTCTCTCTCAAATTGCGGTGGGTTCTAAAGAGGTTGTAATAGCCGAAACTATTATAGGAAAACACCAAACAATAATCCCAACCATGGTAAAAAGGAAAAGAAGATTCGTTTAATAATTTTGAGCTGTTGCTGCATGATCTGTAGAATCATAAAAATGAGCATAAATAACAGTTCGTATCTTATTTTCTGTTTTACTATCCTGCCACTAAACAAACAAAAGCGAATTCAATGGATTTTTCCATCAGCTGTAATGTGTTTGGAGAGCACAAATCTATAGAGGACTAAGAGGGAGTGGAGTTGCACTGGAAAGTCTGATAGAAGGATTTAACAGAGGAAGGATCAATACCACAGAAAAAACAATAACTAAAAGATCAACAAACTGTAACGCTTACTCAAACACGCAACTATAGAAAAGATACTCAGACTTGGAAATTAAATATAGTAGTAGTAGTAGTCACAGGATTTTAATGTTATCATGATTGAATACTATATGATGATGATGATGATGATGATTATTATTATTATTATTATTATTAACAATAAAATTAATAATACGTGCCGTCATCACACTGCTCCAGAAATCTCTGGATAAATCACAGCACTGATTCCACCTGTGTGGAGTTTGCGTATTCTCCTCATGTCTGCATGAGTTTCCTCCAGGTACTCCAGTTAACTCCCACATTCCAAAGGCACACATTAGGTGAACTGGTGTCTCGAAAAGTCCCTGCACCAACCACCCAGCAACAAACACTCCACTTTGTGACATTGCCTTCTCCATCTCCACATTGTTTCTTATTACCTATTCCCATTATTTATCAGATGCCATTATACAAACTAATTTAGCTAAGAACTTGATGGTAAGGTCAAGTCAGATTGAATAATACAGCACTTTTTACACTGCATTTAGCATTTTCTCAAAGCAGCTTTACAAATATCTAGGCCCACAGCCACAAATAAGCAAACCTAGGATGACAGTAGCAAGGAAAAACTCCCTAAATGTGATGAGGAAGAAGCCTTGAGTTAAAAAAGGGACTCATTGGGCAGCCTAGATAGTATATATAAGAATAACATTTACTAGTTCTAGTTAGCACTCAAGTTGCTGCATTTTGAACTAGCTGGAGTTTGTTACAGTAATGCAACCTCGAGGTTATAAATGTGTGAACCAGTTTCTCAGCATCTATAAAAGAGTACAACATTTTTTTTAAATGTTGTTACTGTTGCGCATCGAAGGACAGATCTTAATCAACTATTCAACACTATTCAATAATCAACACCTAACTATTTTACAGATGGATCTGATGTTAAGGAAAAGTAATTTAGGTTTAGGTTAGATGTAGACAACCTGTCGCTTGCGGCCTTGAGTCCAACTACAACAGTAGCTCAGGTTTATCTGAATGAAGGGGTGGCACGGTGGTTTGGTGGGTAGCACTGCTGCCCCACAGCAAGACGGTCCTGGGTTTGATCCCCAGGTGGAGTGGTCCTTTCTTTGTGGAGTTTGCATGTTCTCTCTGGAGTGGGTTTACTCCGGTTTCCCTGCCTACAGTCCAAAGACATGCGTGTTTGGTTAATTGATTACACTAAATTGGCATTTTGGAGTTGGAGTTTATATATATGACTAATCTTGATGTAACCTTGTGTGAAATGGGCTCTGATGCTGATAGCAACGTTAAGTAAACAAAATAAACAAACAAGCATTATCTGAGTTAAGTAAGTTTATTTCCTTAACACTATCACTATAACATTATTCTCAATCGTACTGATGGTAAGGCCCCATTAGGGTGGGCTGATATATAGAAAAACATGTCATCTGCATAACAATAGAAATTAATACCAATGTACAAATAATTGAGCCAATTGCGAGCATGTACAGTGAAAATAATAACGAGCCCACTACTAAGCACTATGAGACAACATACTTCACTTTTGTCAGCTTGGAGCATAAATTAATTCAATAAAAATTGATAGGATCTAAACAGGAAAGCATCAGTGTTTTAACACCTGTGGTATTTTCTAACCTATTCAGTAAAATATAATAACCTATAGTGTTTTATGCTGCATGCAGATATAATAAACAAACAAAGAAACACATCCATTATCTGAGGACATTAATAGGTCATTAAGTCACTGAATTAAAGCTGTTTCAGTACTGTGATGTGGCTTACATACTGACTGACGTTGCATGAATACCGTTTAAGCAAAGGTAATTACACAGCTGCTGGTAAACAGCTTTTTCTAAACTCTTGAAGATGAAAGGGGGGATTAAAATGCGCCTATTATTAGACAACACGCTACGGTCAAGGTTAGGTTTTTTGAATCAGAGGATTAATAAATGTACTTTAAAGGATTTGGGCACATAGAAAAGGATAAGTGATGAGTTTAGAATAATAAAAATAATAAGCAGAAGCTCTGTAATTCTAGGTATTCATTCTTTAAGTAGCCTAAGCATGAAGGAATTGGATCAAGTAAACAAGAAGCTGGCTTTGACGAGTTGATCAGGGACGTTCTAGCCATGACCTATACAACAGACAGCTGCACTGGTACTGCATTTAACAGATTGAATATCTGTATATTGTGATGTCCTCTGGGTTTTATGATGAATCTTGACATAATATCATTAAAGAAATACATTAAATAACAGGTGTTGCAATCTGGGTGAATTCCAGAGTCAATGTCTGCAGTGTTTCTAGTTAGTCTGGAGACTGTATTAAAAATAAAGCTAGGATTATTCTTATTTCTTTCTTTTAAGAAGGAAAATTACGCAGATTAAGCTTTAATAAGGGCATGTTTATACTCTGCCATGCCTTTCCTCCAATCAGTCTGAATTACTTCCAATTTACAATGTCACCAATTGCTTTCTCAAATCCAACCAGTTTGTTTTAGGTACAGGTTTGGTAATTATGCCATGGTCCAAGAGGTTTTTGTCTGTCCAATTTCTATTCGTGAGTGTCTATGAAAAGAAAATACAAAAGTCAGAAAAGAACAGAGATTTGAAAAACAGAGTGAAAGTGGTTTCAGTAAGTGAAACTCTTTAGTTGGTCTGAGACTGTAACAACAATAAGAAGCAAGAAGCTCTGAAAGAGAGCAAATCAAGAATTAAAGAGTGGGAGCTTGACTGAAGTGAATATGTAATTGAGCCGGTAAGAAATAATGTGGAAAGAAGTGTGAAAGTGTGAAACTCAAGCTGTGAAGATATATTAGGTGAGGAGATTATTTCAATCACAGAAAACAGGTCTAAGTTAAACTGAAGGAAGTAAAGTAAATATTTTACTGGTGAACTGAAGTAAACAAGAATATTTTGGTCATACGTGAAGAAGGTGAGGAGAATTTTTAAGTAGTTCTCAGAAAGAGAACAAATATTTATGAACAGATCTATAAATAAATTTCAGTGAGTACAGAATACAGTGGCTTGAGTGCTAACTAGAACTAGAGATTTAGATCATATCAGTCCTGTTCTGTCATCTCTCTCTCAATACCTCTTGTAACTTATAAAGCTTACAATCAAGCTCATCTACTTTATTCACAAGGTGCAGGACTTCTAGTTCCTAGAAATAAAAAAGAGCTGGCAGCAGAGCTGGGGATTCATAAACAATTAGCCTTATGGTGACTGGGATGTTGGCTTGCTGTCTTCTTGCCTCTCAAGTGCGATCACTCAGGTTTGTTGATTGCAAATTTATTAATAAAACAGATGCCATTTGTTAGTCTTTACATATGAGAGAAAAAAGAGAGAGGGGTTTGGGAAAATTCTGTGCCGTGGCCAATGTGGTTCTGGACTCTTCTTACGCTAATGTGTAGAGAGGAGATAGCAGAGCTTTCTCACGTTATCTGCAGCCGGACTCTGCAGCCATTTTCTCATTTCACAACTTACCAGTCACCTTGGCTTCTTTCCAGAGCTTCTAGGGAAACAGCATGAGCTGGCAAGAGATGTGAGAATGCAGAAAATGAAGACAAAGGACACCCTGTGCATGTGCTGCTCTTAATATTTGATTAGGCTGTGATAATTGAATGGGGGGTGCATGATTTTATGTAGAGTGCAACGCACTCAGTCTGACACAAACATAAGTATTTGTTCCAAAATATAAAAGTAAGAATTAACCATATGATGCTGGACTTATGGGACACCCTGGGGAGTTTGCAGAGGTTCTATGTAAGAGTAGAAAATAATAGGTAATGTCAGTGCAAATAGTATTCGGCACTATGCGTAGTGGGGTTTACGGAGTGTACGTCTATTAGAGAATGGGTAGAGAATGCGCTGTAGACTAAAAAAGTCGTATGACAGGTACTAATCTGATGTGCATTTTACACCACACCAGAGAAATTATTACAAGAACTTTCAACTTTGCTTTGGAGATGATCGTTGGCTTTGGGAGCACCTGCTACGAAAACTCTCCTCTGTACATCAAACACTGTCATGGAGAACATTGAGTTACAAGTTTATTGGTGTGCACATCATGAAGGATAACACCTGGTCTATCAATAAAATTTACACAGCCAAGGAAGCCCATCTGTCGTTTAATATTAGTCTTTTTGCTTTTGCGTCATACTTATTTACACAGGCTTTTGACTAGATTTAGACCGGGATGCATGGCTTGAGTCACTGGGGCCGGAGTCCGGAGTCATGTCTGGCCTACCTGCCTCGTCCTTTAGCCAGGAGTGTCGGGTGGGCGGTCTGGCTGAACTGGGATTCGGTCCTCTTGATCTTGACTCGTGCATCCTTGCCTTGCCTTATACTAAGAGCAGAACTGGCGGTTCATAGTCAAAGAGTCTTATGGTGATCAGAGACGTGGGGTTGCCGATGTCTCATGTGATCCCTCTTGGCTGTGTTACCTACCAGTTCTCCTCTTTCTAGCTATGCTGCTATAGCTAATGCTGCTGGGGTCTCATGCTACACATGGCATCTGTGATTGTTAATAGACACTGTGCTCTTAATCAATAACTAATTACATTTTCTGTTTTTTCTCAGAGCTGTGTTCCAGCCCCACACATGATGTTCATCCGCTGCAGCTTCATTCAAGCTGCTTCCTTCATAAGCTCCAGCCCCATCATACCCGGGCCACTTAATGCCGATTGCATATCTTACAATTTATTTGAAGTATGACTCCATGACTTTAGTTTCATTCTTAGATGTATCATCTAAGGAGGTTGGGTCCCTTTTTGAGTCTTGGTCCTCACAAGGTTTCTTCCTCATAACACTTTTTCCTTGCCTAGGCTTGCTCAATTTGGGATTGGACGTAGATATTAGGAGATAATCTAAACTTGTAAAGTTGCTTTGAGACAATGCTCCATTGCAAAAAGCGCTATATAAATAGATCTGACTTGACTTGACTTTTGAGATGATGGCACACAAACAAACATGGAGGTAATTTTGAACAGGAGAGGCCAGCAAGCACAAAACAAGGAGCTTGCACCTAAAAAGAGGAGCTACTTCTGTCACATGGACATGGTTTGAGTATGAAAAGCAATGAAAAAAAAAACAAATTTAATAAGACCTTTTAAACAGCATCACCCTGCTGAATATGTGTCATTTCACAAAGCTATCAAAGGCAAAAGGTTAAAGCAAAAGCTGGCAAGAGCGCAGAGCCAGGCACAAGCCAGCAGCCCCTGCTATCTTTCTTTAGCAATGAAACAGTTTCAATTAACATAAAAGCTGGACAAAAATGTTTCTGTATGCTGTCATTTATCATTCTCAGCCAGAAAGAAGATCTGAAATGGTCGGTCATATGTTAAGAAAACAGAAATTGGAATCAGCCAAGAAATGCACTCAGTGTGTTCTTTTGAAATATGCACATGGTTCATTTGGTTTATCCTGTACAGAGAGTAAGAGATACGTAGCACATCATCTAGTGACTTTTCAAGCAGGCTGTGTAGGTTGGGTGGTATGAGCAGTGTGTCTCGCAAAAGTTTAAATGAAACCTGTGCCACTGGCTATATCAGTTATCTTACATGTATTAGCAATTCAAAGATATCATTATGATAGAGGAATGATTTAGGGACCAATGTCTGACTCTCTGACTATCTCTGAGTAAAATGGCAATAAATTATACACACCACTTGGATTTACACCACTGTTTTGTTTAATCAGAAGTATAAGATTTAACCACACTTTTTCAACAAGCAACTCAGTATGTTTGAAGCGAAAATGAAAACCGCACTCTAGATGCTCATAGAGTGGCAGGACAAATGGCCCTATGTAAATGTAAATGAGCCAAACAGAAGTCAAACTAAAAAGAAAGAGAAATAGGAGCAGCCAGAACTGTAACAGAGTGCTTGAATGTATGCAAGTGCGCTTCAGTGGAGAAACTATAAGGCTCCATCTGAGCAGCCTCGGAGTCTCCAGATCTCTCTAACAACTGTAATCTGGGTCAAAGTGCTAACTGGCCTGCGAGGGACTCGCTCAGGCGTAAATCATTTCTCACATTGTCGTCCTCATTACACTCAGTGCTGATAGGAATTCAAAGCCTTTATGTATCTCAATGATCTTAAAGGTGATTACCACTCAGCTCTGCAGCTCTAACAGTAATGACAGAACCACTTGACATGGCAGCTTCAGACCATCACATCAGCACATAACTCTCGTACAGTGGTTATAACCGCCAGCCTTAAGGGACTGTGTGTGTAATAGTAATGGTTTATAGAAGAAGAGCAGAGATGAAAGTAGCTTGGATATAGACTGTGGGCACAGAGCTCAATATTTTAATAAGCAATAGCTGCTCGTTCGTGTAATCTCCACCAATGATGGGTCCAAAAACTAGTCAAATGGACTGGAGGTGGGGCATTTCTGTTTGAATGAAGACTAGTGGCATTTTGGAAATCTGTTGTTACATTTGGTGCAGATCTGCATAAAGTGAATAATGACAGCCATATATATTCTATTACATTATTTATATCACATTCTGTAGTAGTGTTGTAATACTCGAGTGTAGTCTTGGCTTTGAGACTGGTCTCGAGACCATAAATGAGTGGTCTTGGTCTCATCTCAGACCTCATTAGGACTCATCTTGGTCTCAGGGTAATGTGAACTTACAAATTGTTGTCGAGACCAGCCAAGTCCAAGGCACCTGTCTGAGGTGATATTAATTATAAACTGAACTTTTTTTCTATTGTTACTGGATATCAACAATCCTTCCAAAAATCCAAAATAAATCAGTCCAAGGAAAAACAAGTTACTGCTCTTCAAGTTCAGTATCCAATCAATGAACAGCCTAACATATATTTTCACCCACTCACTTTACTTTGTATAGTTTAGGATAGTTTTTGAATGAGAGCAGATTGAAATGTTATTTTGTTTCACATGTAATAATAAAAATGGATGGAATTTATGTTGTTGCTATATTCAGTTGACTTTGTGTACTTTGGGTAATAGTGACTTCTGATTAAGTTTTGGAGAAGAAAGAATCGTCACCATCATTTGCTTCCAAAAATGACATTGCCTTAATTTGATTAAGACTATTATATAATAATAATTGATAATAATTTTAGGCTATATATTATTTAATGTCATTTTAAAAATATATATATCTAATCTCAGTCTTGGCCACTCCTGTTCATGACTTGGACTCAACTTATAAAAGTCTTGGACTAAAGTCTTCAGACTCAGCTCTAGCGATCTGGACTACAACACTATTCTGTAGTTTATGCTTTTATGATTGACTTAAGGAGAGCTCTGTATGTACTCTCCACTGTACTGAGGTGTGTGTTGAAACGTGCAACCTTTGGGGGGACAACGCCCACCAAAAACTGACACTGATTCAGGTAGAGGGGCCAAGATGGCTTGCATCTTTTATCCGAGCAAAGTAAAGTCACTTTAAGAGTTTGCTTAATGAATATGCAATGGTAAATGTAGCCATTTTATCCATTCCCATGTTAGATTAGGTGTTGGAGTAACCTTAATTAGCTACACTAATAGAAAGGAAGACCCCATAGTGATAGAAAGATGAGTGTATGTGTGTGTGTGGCTATGTCTAGCAGTAGAGGTTGACAGTGTTAGCATGTTATTGAAAGGAGACACTGCACTCGCTCTGCATCACTACAGAGATGTCCTGTGGATGGTAATATTACCTATAAGCCCAGAAGATGCTGTCAGCAGCTCAGTACCCACAAGTAAACGCACAAGAATAGCACACACACACACAGCTGTGCGACGGCATAATTACTTGAAGACGTTCAGATCATTTCAATGCCAACTAGCTTTCACAACTAACTCCCAATCTGAAGAAACTATAAATTATTAAGATATGATAAATATCTGCAGGTTTCTGCAAGTGAGACATCATTGTCTTCAACTCAATTTACTCTGGCCTTATAGGATGTCCTGATCTCTACAATATCTGCTTCATTCCATCACTGTGTTGTTATCTGCGAGTAAGAGTTGATGCTCTGGAAAGTTGACTGGTCACTACCATCATCTTCTTCACATGCGAGACCTTTGCCAGGCATGAAAAGGGCTGTTAATTGGTGAATGTGGTACCTTTACGATTTCAGTTTCTACTTTCATTCAAAACAAGAGTTGTTTAATATGTTTTTGCTTTGTTTAAAGGGATCTAAGTGTGTGAACATCCTATTACATTTTCACAAATTCTTCATGAAAAAATGAGGAATGCAAAAATGAAGATGCCAGAAGGATGTGGGCTGGAGAGTCGCATCATCCTGCATAGTTCTTTCTGACACGATTTGGCTTCCACAGCAGGTTGGACAATTGTAGTCTGTTGTGCCCAGCATATTTCTCAGCATATGGCTTATGAGCAATGTAGTTCATGGGGCTGCCTTCTTTGACAATGCAGAGTGCCTCTCCTGCCCTCTGGTGGTGCCTGCAGACACAACTGGTGCTCTGACCCTGCAGATTTGTATTTTATACTCTAATGCCCAAAAAATGTACTCTGAAATTATTTGTGGTCTAGTACTATACCCCAAATAGGTACCTCAGTGGACTAGTATTACAAACTGGAATATCCGTTTGCCTTTAAAAAATTTTAACTTTTGCAAAAGTTTTATTAGATTGCCTTTTATACTAAATATTTACTGCTGCCTCAATGCACTAGTATTAACATCCATAAAGTTCTGGTGCCTTTGTGTACTACTATTACAGATCCAAATAATCCAGATATTTCTTGGTGCATTTTTAGCTACACTACATTCAGAACACTAGGGCTATTTATTTAAATGTTAAGCTAGAATCTGTAATGGTTCTTTGCACACACTCTTGGCCTGATGGTGCACCAGCAGTAAAGTGTGAAGCAGCTTCCCCCCTGTGACATCCCCTGCTTTAACCAAGTGCAGCTGCAGCAGCCTGGAGAAGGAGTCAGAGTCACATTAATCTACACTAACTGGTCCACACACTGATATTTCATAGGAACACATTTAGCTTTGATTACAGCTTGTTTCAACAACTTTATGCAATGTCTCGACATTTATTTCCATCAAGAGTTGCATTCATTTTGCATATATTTTATATGCATATTGTCAAACTGTTCAGTAAGATCTTCTCCAGCACGTCCCAAAGACTTTCAGTGGGCTTAAGGTCTGGACTATGGTGGCCAAATCTTATGGTAAAATGATTCCTCACAGTTTGAGCTCCATCAGCCTCGGCTTTGTTGTCCCAGAATATGCCCGCGCTGTCAGGGGAAGAAAAACCGTTGATGGGATAACCTGGTAATTCAGCTACTCAGCTGACTTTATTTATGTTGACTGAAGCAAACCCAGATCATAACACTGCCTCGAGAGGCTTGTACATTGGGCACTATGCATGGTGGGTGCATCGCTTCATGAGCTTCATGTCTTAGCCTGACATACCCATTGCTCTGGTATAGCGTAAATCTGGACTCATCAAACCACATGACCATTTGTTAGGGACCTTATGCTCTCTAGCAAACTGAAACCTCACTAAGTAGCAGTTTTCTTACGGCCACACAGCTGTTTAGTCCCAGTCCTGGGAGTTCTCATCACATTGTGCATGTGGAAATGCTTTTACTTACATTATTACTCATAGTCGGGAGTTCTACTATCGATCTCCAGTCTATTTTTTTTCTGACCACATTTCCTATGAAAAGTTGACAGTTCAGCAAGTCCTTCTAGGTTTTAATAATGGGTCAGACAGATCTTCAGCATCGTTGTTTGATGCAGGCCAATAAATTGACTTTCTGAAACACAGTCCCATCTTTTCGACGACCACAGGATCTTTTCCAACATGCTTGTTTAAGAAATAAGGATCTACTCACTACATCCGTTAATGTTAGAAAAATGTTGCTTTAATCGCTGCAGTAAATATCCAACTGATGGATCTATTTGCTCATTTGAATCCAAACAGCGACTTGTTTGATTCCCTTGTGTTTATTAACAATTGATCAGCTGGTGCAAATTGAAAAAGATTGACAGGGTCAGAGGTGCAGGCTCATTAGCCTCAAACACTGCTGTAAAAGTCTTTCCTTCAGATTGAATCTTTAGCCAAAATTCAAATGAAATAAAAGTATGCAACCATGTATTACAAGTGTCCAGTTGCTTTAGCTACTGGTGCATATTTATGAACTTCGTAGCATTTACCCTCTGCCTTTCCATTGAGTCATTGAATTTGATTATTCATTACAATTAGGGGACACCTCTCAGTCTTGCATCTTACCAAACCTGTAATTTGTCTTTTCTGATCAGACAGTGTGTTTTGTGCTATACGATACAGTTGGTTATAGTTGACAATATCTGTTCTAATATCACCTCTTTAATATGTAATGCTTTATTATCACTATGCATACAAAACTGAAATCTGAAATAAGAGCAAAGGGGGAATGAATGTGAACAGAGAGTACCTTTGTCATCCTGACCTCGGATAAGTAACCCTGGCTAGAATAAGTGGATAAGAAAATGAATGAATGAAATAGAGTTTTGAAATAAAT
The DNA here is from genome assembly GCA_025084515.1 of Ancistrus triradiatus. Lineage (NCBI taxonomy): Eukaryota > Metazoa > Chordata > Actinopteri > Siluriformes > Loricariidae > Ancistrus > Ancistrus triradiatus. Next base: position 54,410 of record JAJAGP010002189.1, read on the forward strand.
ACTGTTTAAAGTACTTTTCTCTACTTTTGAAGTATTACTTTAGGTATATCTGTTCAGGTTCAGTTTGAAGTATTTGTTCTGTTCCCTTGATGAAGCAGGCTAGTTGTCAACCGGATCGATCTGGCCACAGTACGGAGCATGCAGGTGTTTTGTATTGCATTCGTGTCCATGCTGATAGCTGTAGAAAAAGCCATATTGATGTTTTCGTTGGAATCCAAAGCGTTTTCTTTATTTGTCCTTTGTGGTGTCATTTTATTGCGTTAAAAACCCCAAGTCTGCTTAAGGCGAGGAATGAAGCACATTTAGCTTTTTTCATATAGGTTGCATCCACATTATCTCTGATGAAGGCTGCCTAGAGCAAAATGGCCTTGTGGAGCTCTGGGAATAACCAGACACTTTATCCTGACTTCATTTAAAATGCTTTCTTTCCTTTTTTTTGTTTTTCTGGGTGAGCTGGAAGGTTTTTTTTTTACATATACAGGAAATATTTGCTCATACTAAATTATTAACTATGCAGTGGTTCCCTCATGTATTCCGTTGGATTTCTTTTAAACATTGTCATTCATAACAAACTGCAATTTGTTGGACTCAAATAATAACACATAATAAGTAAAGTGAAAATCATGCTTTAGAATGGATTATTACAAGTGACATGCATTATGTATCTTATCCTGCCTCATTTCATTCGCCTTGCTGTGCCCCCACCTCCCCCACACTTTGGGAACCACTGACACAGAATTTGCTTCCAGTCGTTTAAAAAGTTTGGGCACCTGATAATTTTCATGATTTTAGTTTATAAATCATTGGTTGTTCAGATTCACGCAACTTGAGTTAAATATATCATATAGCAATATGAACCAGTGATATTTGAGAAGTGAAATGAAGTTTATAGTATTACAGAAAGTGTGCAGTACTTATTCAATCCAAATTGGCAGGTGCAATAAATTTTGGGCACCCCCCGAAAATAACATCAATATTTATAGATCCTCTCCTCCTTTGTAGAAATAACAGCAGCCGCTAAACGCTCCTACAGCTTCCAGTCTGATTCTGGTTGAAGGTGCTTTGGAAACCATTCTGCCTTCTTCTTTAGAACATCTCCATTTTTCAGTCAGGTTTGATGGTTTCCGAGCATGACAGCCCACATTTTCAGTAATATTCTTCTGGGGACTGAGCTGGCCATCCGAACGTTGTACTGGTTCCTCTGCGGAATGCCTTAGTAGATTTTGAGCAGGTTTTGGGGGTCGTTGGCCTCGGGCACTTTGTCACTGATTCTTGAACATTGTCTCAAGACTGGAGATATTACCTTGAACCATGCGACCCTCAACTTTAACAGATTCCCTAGTACTGCACTGGCCACACAGTCCCACAGCATGATGAACCGCCAGCCAAATGTTACTGGGGTGGGTAGCAGTGTTTGTCTTGGGATGCTGGTGTTCTTTTTTTCTTTTTCCGTTCCTGCTCCTGTTTATGGTTATGTTATGTCCACCTTAACCCTTGCTCATAGTTTGGATTCACTGTGTATGTAGATCAAGGGTCAATGAGCTTACAAACAAATTTTGTGTTCATAATAGTGCTAAGGTTATTCAAATGACAAGGGTGCCCAATTTATGCACCTGCCGATGGGGCACAGAAAGCAGAGGTGTGGGGAGAAACGGAGGGGAGGCAGGTGAGCGAGAGCAAAATAAGGTGGACGGAATGGGTGTAAAAGAGGGTTTAAGCAGTAGAAACAGGACGAAGAGTGGGAGTAGGGGAGCAAGTAGAGCAAAGAGCGGAGAAGGTGGGACGCGGGGGGGATCAGTGAAATATAGGCGAGGAAACAGCAGGTAAAAAGCACGAAGATGGGTTGAATAATGGCAGCGGAAAGAATGAAGGAACAGAAGAGAGGGATAAATGGAAACGAAGAGATAGAAAAAGGGCGGGTGGGAAAGGGATCAAGAGAGGGATACCGGTTAGAGGTGAGCTAGTTATTAGATAAAAGAAGAGAGAAAGAGAAGGGAAAGCAGGGAGGCAAGAAGACCGATAGAGTAAAGAAAAAACGAGGGAGAGGGAGCAGAAGGCGCACTGAGCTGCGCAACCAAGGAATGAGAAAGATAAATCAATGGAGGTGTCAGCTTAACATAAACTGAGTGAATTTTGCTTGAAATTAAGTTGAGCTTAACACATTTTTATCCTTATCTAACTTTTAAAGTAATGTTGTCCATATACAACATACACCAGACATGCTGCCTTGAGTCTAGGGACCAATACTCTGTACATGGATTGTACACACGTTCCACAACGCTCGGCTAAATCCTCATCTCTGAATTTGCTTCTTCTGCTTTTCTGAACATCAGCTTGAGACAGAATTGGAAGACCAAGGACCTGAAATTCTGTCACAGGCTGATTTTGCCCTCCAGAACTAATCAATATAAATCAACCGTCAAGTTTCTTCCCAGTCTAAAAGTGGTCAGTTAGATCAATATGCAGGTACATTGCGGTCTCTTTTTTACTGCATTCGTTTTCTCTTCTGGTCTTGCACAACAGCGTTACAAAACTCACTTATTTTGCGCTCTCATTTTGGTGTAATTTAGGATCAGAAAAGAACAGACAATATGCCTGGTAGCACAGAATGGAGCTCTTTTTGCATCCACTTTGCCTCTGATGAAGGCTGCTGAGAGCAAAATGACCTTGTGGTGCTATGGGAATAGCCAGATATTTTTATTCTAGCTTGATTTAAAGGGCTTTTTTTCCAAATTTCTGTTCTTCCTGAATGTATTTGTATTTGTGTTTCTTTTAAAAAGATAGGGGGGGAAAGCAAAAAACCTGTCCAGGTTTCCAGTTCTGATATATAGTTTTGTTGTTGTGTGTGTGTGTTTGTGTGTGTGTGGTGTAGGGTCAGTCCAGAGTGTCAGATTGTAGATCCTGAAATTCCAGATATATACATATAACATTTAAGCCACCCAAGGATGTTTTTTTCCTTATAACGTTTTTAGGGAGTTTTTGCCACTGTCCCCCCTAGGCTTGCTCAGTTTTGGGAATGGCATTATAATTTAGAAGATAATCTAAAAAATTGGGAAAGTTGCTCCATGATGTTTCCACCACCATGCTTTCACAGTAGGTATGGTACAACTCAGCATTCTTCTTCGTCCTCCCAAACACGGCGAGTTGAGTTTTTAACCAAAAAGTTCTATTTTGGTTTTCATCTGAACACATGATATTCTCCCCATCCTCTTCTGGATCATCCATATGCTCTCTGGCAAAACTTCAGACGGGCCTGGACATGACATGTACTGGCTTAAATGCAGGGGGACACGCCTGGCACTGCAGGATCTGAGTCCCCTCTCGCGTAGTGTGGTTACTGATGGTAGCCTTTGTTTTTTTTGGGTCCCAGCCCTCTGCAGGTCATTCATCAGGTCCCTCCGTGTAGTTCTGGGATTTTTGCTCACCGTTCTCATGATCATTTTGACCCACGGGATGAGATCTTGCGTGGAGCCCCAGATCAAAGGGAGATTATCAATGGTCTTGTATGTCTTACAATTGCTCCCACAGTTGATTTATTCACACCACCTGCTTGCCTATTGTAGATTCACTCTTCCCAGCCTGCTGCAGGTCTACAATTTTCGTCCTGGTGTCCTTCGGCAGCTCTTTGGTCTTGGCCCATGGTTGAGTTTGGAGTCTGACTGTTTGAGGCTGTGGACAGGTGTGTCTTTTATACAGATAACGAGGGTCAAACAGGTGCCATTAATACAGGTTAATGAGGTGGAGGACAAAAGAGCTTCTTAAAGAAGTTTACAGGTCCTGTGAGAGCCATATATCTTGGCTTGTTTTTGTGGGTGACCAAATACTTATTTTCCACAATAATTTAAAATTAAATTCTTTAAAAATCCTACAATGTGATTTCCTGGATGTTTTTTTTCTCATTTTGTCTCTCATAGTTGAAGTGTACCTATGGTGAAAACTACAGACCTCTCTCATCTTTCTAAGTAGGAGAACTTGCACAGTCAGTGGCTGACTAAATACTTTTTTGCCCCACTGTATATATATATAATTTTAATTACATACAAAACATGAGAATTAGTATGAATTGGTATTGTCACTCCCTATGAAGCCTTTATTAAAAAATAGGAAACATGCCTGAGAGATCAAGGCCTGAAGTTGTCTGATGGAGTTCATGACGACTGTCTGCCAGCTAGCCAAGATCTCCATCAAAGACAACACACCATATCTTTATGCACTTTTGTTATTGCCCTATTCACAGTAGCCAAGGCACAGCACAAACTCTAACTAATAGCATCACCTAACTATCTAACGTACACAATTTGGGTCAGTTATAGGACCATACTGAATACGTTAGCCATTGAGTGGGTTTACATGCATTTAATGATCCGATCATAGTCAGATTTCTGCATTTATCTGATTATTCAAGTGGAGAGAGCTGTATTTTGTCCAAGGAATCGAATTACTCATAGTATGTATACCAATTAGCCAATTTAAACAGGTTTTCTCAGTCTGCACATGTGCGCGAGCTTAACCCGACACAGCTGCCAGGTTCTCCAATTCTAAAGACTTGGTTTTATTTGGCCTCTTTTTCAATTGACTGTATTTTATTTACTCGTGGGATCTAACAACCCCGGAATTAAACGTGCCACAGAATTAAAGGCAGTGAAACGGCTATTGCACACTTTATGGCAACTCTGAAACAGTATATACTCGAGAAAATGAAGAATTTGATTATTTAAAATTTGAAGTTTATGTCACATATTTCCGCAAGCTTACTGGCTGGTTGCAAAGTAGAAAGAGTCATGTAAATCCGGAGGTTTCTCATTATCTGATTACTCAAGTGCATGTAAACTCGTTGATCGGACTGCTGACAAAATCTGATTTTCTGCATTTATCGGATTATTAAGTGCATGTTAAATCAGTGCGTTTACATGCACGTAACAATCCGATCATAGTTGGATTTCTGCAGTTATCTGATTCTTCAAGTAGTCATGTATACAGCATACTCATTTCGAAATAAGATCAGTAATCCAGTAAAGGGAGCTGGATTTTGGTTCAGTAATTGGATATATACCATATACCAATTACCCGTCTCTATATATTTTCTCAAAGTGGCTATTGGAAATGAATGCGGTTGCCATGTCCAGTTATTCTTAAAGATTTTTCTTGTTTTGGGATTATTTACACAGAGCTAGTGCAGGATTCTCTTGCAGGAACTGGAAATCGTCTATCGAACACTTTGTGGAGACTCTGAGACAATATATACTTGATTATTTAATATTAAAGTTTGAAGTTTAAGTCACATTTGTGAGATTATCGCCTGAACCATTTAAACCCAGAGGTTTCCCATTATCTGATTAGTCAAGTGCAAGAATACTCACTGATCAGATTACTGACGAAATGTGATTTTCTGCAGTTATTGGATTGTTAAGTGCACTCACTGTTAACTCCTTATGTATTTAAAATGGAGAACCCTATAATTTACAAACAAATGCACACTCAATTCAAATCTGCATTCTTAAACTGGTTTAAAGACACCATTATAGAGAATAAACACCTCTCTCTTATCACACTTTCTGCCCAATCCCTACCCCATGAGAAGAATCCTAAATGCCTCAGCCACCCTTGCTCATATCTCAAAGCGTAAGTGCGTCTCCTAGCCAAGTTCCTTTGTTTCTTTCGCCTTTTATTTTCTTAGGAAGAGAACGCTAGAGCCATTTCAAAGCCTAATGGTTTCCAGAGAGCCCCTGGGTGTCCATCTCTTCTTTCTCTCTTCTCTCGGTACCTCTGTCTGCAGGACCTGGAGCATCTGAAGAAAGCCGTCTTTCCTATAACCAAATATATAACCATATAACCGTAGATCTGGTGGCACAGTCTGCCATTGGAACAAGTTTGGAGCTTCATTTTCCGTATGGACGTTAAACAGAAGTTAAAAGAAGCACAATTTTTACCGCTTCATGGGCTCAACCGCAATCACACTTATCTTTCTATCAGAAGCCTTTTCGTTCTAGAGATTTATCATCACTTCTTGGGGTTATAATAATTAGTTTTCCACACGGTGGCTGGCTTATTCCATGATAAAATAAGATAACAAAACAAACAAAAATCAAATTAAAAATATGCTCAGTCACCGTGTGTTTGTTTGGCATCACTGTTAAAAGACTAACAGTCTGGCTGTCAAGGAGACGGATTACATGGCTGTAATCATGGGCAGTCATGTAGAGTGAGAAAGCTCTATTCATTCTTACACCAATAAGATGTGAGTAGTTGTATTAAACTCAATTAGCTAAGTGTTCATCTTTAATCCTGTTGCACCAATCCGCACACATATTTGTACAAAATAGGCCTGAATGAAACAGAGCACGATGATGTTTCTTTTTTTCTTTTAGGACTGCATGAGTCACAAGTGCACCTTTCATAACCTTGCCTCTGCTCTCTCCAAACCTGATGTCTAGATCTGTATACACAAGAAAAAACAGCAGACATGGAAGGGTAAAATAATGCCAGTAATTGGATCGCACCATGTCTTTTAGACCCAAGTCCCTGCACCTTTCACAGCCTTGGCTAACAACCTCTGATAAACGAGGAGTGGCAGCTCGAGATGGAGCTTCTATATTTGAATAACATAAGCAGCTGTTATTTCTAAAGGAGCTGGCAGGATTATTGCTGTGATCTCCAGCAGGAACATCTCCCCTGCACCGCTGATTATTCTGCGCGCCGGCGTCGCTGCTGCTGCTGCAGAGGGAGGTGCGAGTCCTTGTGGCTCTGACAGATAACTGCATTTTCCTTTCATCAAGGTCTGAGCAGGGAGGACAAAATGTTTATTCGTCACGTCGGCTGAAAATCATTATTATATGAAGGTGCGTCACGGGGGCCACCGGGAGTGAAGTCATCACCTCAGATGAGGCTCTGAAGGGTTTCTGAGGCTCTGTTTACGTTCACTAGAGTCCTTTAGGTCTGTGAGATCTGCAACATCTATAATTCCTCTTAAAGTATTCAGGGCGGGATGTGACAAAAAAGATTTGAGGGTGCTACATGGCACTTCTACTATAAACACAATAACATATAATAATGTATTTATTTTGTTGCAGCAGCCGCTATTGCCTTTGGGGAATACAGACAGGACTGAGATGCACTGATCAAGCACAATAAACACCCACAATCCTCCACTGCCACTCAAATAATAACTCAAAAAACTAATTAAATGAACATACCAAGAATCTCTACAGACAAGCCATGGAGAAAGACAACCAGCAGTGAACAGGAAAATCTGTCCCCATCACCACTCCTCTGGGTGATGCACTCCTACTGTACGCATGACCAGAAAAATAAAAAGCACCCGACAGAAATGGGGGGGTTCTGAAAAACTTGGCATGCAGTTATGTCTCAGGCAGATATTAAATGATTACGTGTGGGGTCGGATTAGACAAGAAGCGTAAAATTCTTCCACCTTACCCTATAAAATGGCTCTCAGAGGCTACTTTTGGGTAGTATACCACTTGGTGAGAGATGCCTCTACGATGTAACTCGAAGACATTTTGTCCAGGCCTAGCTCCTTAGAACGTGTTCGGAGCAGTGGGTTCTGTGAGGGCATGTACACATGGCGAACAGGGCTCTGGACAGCCCAGACAACACCACCAGTAGAGAGAGATCATTTGATTCTCCAACAACACGAGCAGCTCTCCACAGTTTTCGTTGTCCACCATCCAGACACAGGTGGCAACTTCACTACAAAAGCCCTGTGTCTGTCCGGTCCGGATCATTTCCAGGTGATTAGCAGAAATTATTTTTTTGTGTGTCCTGCCATTTGATCTGGAGAGCCATTGCATATGACAGTTGGTCCACCCCTGGTAGTGGATATGAGGGACACTAATAGCTCAGTGATATGTTCAGGACATCCTGTGACCACGTGTTGCCTTCTCATAGCAGGCTTTCCAACTGGCACTTTTCAGCAGGATAATGCTCAACAAAAAGCACATCAAGGGGTTTTCCCATGAATGTTTTCCGCCAGATTGCACACTTCCTTGAGCTGCCTGGTCACCAGATTTATAACCAATTAAGCATTTATTGTGACCAGCTGGGATGCCAGCTTCAGCAAAATAGGAGTGTGCAGGATCTACAAGCCTAGCTGTAACATCTGTGGGCAAACGTGACACAGGACACCATAGGGAGACCTGTTTGCCTCCATGCCCAACCATATCTCATCTTGTATCCAGGCTAGAGGTGGCCTAACAGGGTACTAGAGCCTCCTTTCAGTTGTACAGCTTTTGTACAGTCAATGAGAGTATTTCTGACATATATCTACTCATTTAGCATTTTTATGAAAGCCACGTTGTTATCACAAACAGCTACTGGACTGACACCCCCAATTAGATATACAGCTGGATTATTACTCCAAACTACTGCAAAAATGTTACCTGTTTCCTGTGCTGGGTCTGTTTAGGATTGGGGGCACATGGCTATGCATCAGGGTGCCCTGTACCAGACCAGCTGTTTGGATGAATCTTTAATCAGCATTTCCCTCTGCCAATGTACATCTGTACCTTCTCTCTGTACTGCCCGTCATATGTCAGGCCTGCACACGTCCCTCCTCATTAGAACATGTGCCACCAGGCCACTGCCAGCTACAGCATCATTATGAAGGGCTGATGAATCAAAAGAAAATGACTGTTTGAAGCCTGCTCATTGAAGCGTGAGATTATTGTTAATCATTTGTTCTTAAATTAAAGCTGCTGAAGTCATAAACTGTTTGCTGCCCAGAGAAAAAGGGAGATAAGCACAGCAGGCTCTGGTTAGTTTGCAACATAATAATAATAAGCAATATTTTAAGCTAATTAGAGCCGAGTGACAATATGCCTCTGGGTCAAAAGTACATTCTTGCTTTTGCACGTTGGTGAACAAAAAAAGTAATATTCTTTTAGTTATGCCAATGGTACTGCCATCTCCAGAAAAAGGATCATAAAAGGTCAGAACCAAACTGGTAGAAACTTAATGATGGTACATAAATGGAAAAGAACATTTGAATCCTGAGGCTGAAGTAAATGATTAGCTGCTTTGATTTTCCCATTGATAATATACTGTGTAGATATTATGACAGGTTAAGCACTTGCTGAAATTCATGGAAACTTAACCTTAAAGCTTAAAAAGTTTAATGCTTCCGTCTCCAGTGAGACCATATTTTATTGTTACATCTTATACTCCTCATACAATAAGTTTAGTGCTCAGGATTCACAGATCCTGTTTTCCCAGGTTTCCAGTTTCCTATGCCTTTTCTTTTCCTATTTCCTAGCTGGAGAGCTACAAAACACAACAAAGTTATTTCTATACCAATTTTTACAAAAGACCATCATCTCAAAGCAAATTTACAATTACAAGTATATGCTCATGGTGTCTGACTCCATTTACTGAGGGGGGCACGTCTACGACTGGCAGTGCTCAACAATCAAAATGCATAGAGTGATGTACTATTAGTAGGAATAGATAACGCTTGAGAGACTGCTAACAAATGGCATCTCCTTTTGTTATATACAGCACTCCTATGACTGCAATTGCCAGCAACAACAACAATGCCTAAAGGTGAAGAGAAGAAGCAACCTTGAGAGACTCAAAATGGCACTCAACCTCCTGGGCCAGCCTAGATGGTAATACAAAGCATTCGGAAAGTTTTTTTCAGACCCTTCACTTTCTGCAACTTTTGTTATGGTCACGGCCATTGTGCTAAAATGAAACTTAATCAAGTTTATTCCCTCATCATTCTGCACTCAATAGCACAACATAATGACGAAGTTAAAAACAGGGCACTCTAGCAGCAGTTGTTTTCCTCCTCATGGCTTTGTCTCTTTGCTCTGATATGCATTGTTAGCTGTGAGACCTGATATAGACAGGTGTGTGGTCCTCTCCAATTCATGTCCAAGTCTACTGAATTAGGCACCACTGATGGGACTTCAATCAAGGGTGTGTGAAACGTCTGAAAGATGATCAAGAAATAGTGTCCCAGAGCTAAATTTCATGGTCATAGCAATGGCCCTGAATACTTATGACCATGCGGCATAAATCTAGGTTTCCTTTGCCATAAATTGCAACACAGTTCTTCTCATCAACGTACAGGTGGTGTATGGTTACGGTGACATTGGGTACGAATGGAATACTACTTATTGGGACTTATGGAGGTTGGGGCTAGGAATGAATGAGCAGATCGGTTTTTATAAATTTTGCAAAAATTTCTAAAGTCAATTTTCACTTTGTTCATTATGGGACATGGGCAGTGGCAGAATGATGAAGAAAAATTCTTTTGGAAATTTTATGCTTATTTAGCACAAGGCCGCCAAACACACAACACAAAATGTGAAAAAAAAAAAAAAAAGTGTGGAAAGATCATTTTAAAATTTCCACACAAGTTAGAGAGAAACCTTCATTAAGTGTGTAGAGAATATATAGCATATATGTGTTATGTATATCTACATGTTGTAGTGTGGCTATACGTGTGTGTGTGTGTATATTATATATATATATTGACTGTATATAGTAAGTAGTAAAGTTTATATTAATATATAGTGTAGGCAGTAAATTTTTGACATTAAAATTCAACCATTCATTAAACATTTAAACCCATTTATTTCTTCATTTTTCTTTCATCTTGCCCGCGGTATCAAAGATATTATCTCCATTATTAAAAAAATATTACTAATTCACCACACACTAACCACATACTGTTGTACCACGTATTTATATCTATTCAAGAAACACACATTTGGGCTCATATAGTGTAATGAAAATGTGGTTATCTACAACCTACATGCTTCTTAGGTATATGATGCAGTAGTCACATCAAGTCGAACTTAGTAGCAAGATGTCGTCCAACAGTTAACACACGGGCTGTATTATAGTCGATATATATCAGGACCGAATTAGGTCAGCTCGAGCGAATCAACGCACGGATTCATCCTGGTTCGGCGACTATACCTGAGGAAGACAGATATTGAATGAAAATGTGACTCCACCACCTAATGTATGAATTGAATCTAATCTAACCTTGAAGCTGCAACCTTGTGCGTGATACTAACAGACAGCCAAAACCAGACTCTGTTTCCCCGCCTTGAGGAAGAACTTCAGAAATAAAAAGAACGCCTCCATCTGGATCTACACGAGAGGAGTTCTCACTCATTATTCGGGCACTTGAGGCTAAAGCCAAGTTTTTTCATGTAAAAAATTCAGTTTCTGTTAATGGTTTTGCTCTCAGTCATTGTGGTTGAGAGACAAAAGCTGACTTTAACCTGCTGCGCCTCCATGGATTGATTCATGATAAGCACAGTAAGATCCGTTCTAATGAGTGGTTACATCCTCCTGTTCTCTTCTGCTCGCCTCAGGCCTCCTGAACTTTACTGTTCAGCCTGAAACAGTCACTCATCATCCTGTACATGTTGTCCCTCATGCTTATCACACTCTATAGAGCTATCTATAGTATAGTAGAGATGATGAGAGCACAGATCTTGTGGGGGTGCACGATAATGTATGGATGACATCACACAACATGATGCAACCGTTTGTAGAAATTGTTGATGCAACCGTGTAGAAATTCTTCTCCAGCACCCCCTCATCAGGTGCTGTTGTCTACATAATTAACGTCTCCACCAGTGAGTCTCCTGCTTCTTGAGCCAGGACTGATGCAATCAAGTTCAGAGGAGCAGATCTGAACACCCTGTCACTGTCTGTCATTCATCAGGTCCTCCACATATCCAACATGGTGTCATCTGACAATTCTCATTTCCATCTGGATCCATCCTTTATACTTATAAAGTCCTTTAAAACACCCAAGTCTTTCAAAACTGGGTTTCTCTCAGAGGATATACAGGTAAGCATGATTTATGACCATCTAAGCAAAGTGCATTCGCTTTAATGACAGAGGTCTTAAAGCCTATAACAAACTAATAATAGGAAATAAAAACCATCTGTCTAACTCCGGATGCTGTAGCTGTAAACAGCTGGTCAAATTTAAAATAAGATTTAACCTGTGTAAGTTTACTTCCATAAATTATTTGTGGTGTCACTCTCTGATGGTTTGTTACTTTTTTTAATTTAGTTTGAGTTTCAAGATATGATTTATGTTGCATCACCTACGTGCATAAGTAGGAACTCGATCTGTTTTTGACACTTTTAGGCACACAGACACAAGCAGAGACGTGAAAAGTTTGCGCTCTGCTTCACATTACTGGTCCCATGATGGCTTCACCTACATGTACCCAAAATGTGCTCAGCGCTGGTTAGTGGTTAGTGCTCTACCTTCTTACTAGTAGTGCCATGGTGATTTACCTACTTAGAAGGCTTAAAGTGTTTAAAAGTTTGATACTGCCCTGCCTGTTTTGGAAATTAGTGTTTCCTTCAAGTGGACTTCATTCCCTCTTGGTTGGTGTGCAGTCCAGTGATGTAATGTTTATATTCCATCAGGCCACGTTATATTTTGGTTTCTTTTACAGTCTGTGATTGGAAATGTGTGCTTGTAACTTCACAACTACTTTATTTCCTGGAGAGAAAATGAGTTCCACTCGCGTCTTAGGGGTATCTCTGACGCATTTACATATCGTTTGCATGGAGTTTTCTTGTGAAAATGCCCTTTATATTTACATTACAGTAGCATAAAAAGATTATGTGACTATGGAAAAGTCTAGTCAATAACCACTACCAGCGACCTGCTTCAAAGAATGTAATGCGTAAAGTAAGTTTTATGAAACACATGCAGAATAAGCGTGAGCAGACTGAATGCTGAGCAATGTTTGGCTGGCATTAACTTACTTATTAACACTGAGATGAAGATGATGAACAGGTATAACCACTCAGGTGAATAAAATGCACAAGAACTGTGTGTGGATCTCGGGACAGTTTCAGATTAGTTTCTGTTTGAGAATTAGTTTCTGTTTTGTGGCAGAAAGCTGAAGCACCAAAGGGGGAGAAATGAGCTGAGTAAGAACTATGTCTTTGCAATGCAGCAACCAGAGAAACAAAGGGAGGAAACACTGAATGCAACCACAAGGGTTCAATGTGCTTTTCAGTTTCCTTCTGTCTTCTAAAATATCGTTATTAAATAAACCAATCTATGTGAAACAATAGAGTATCTTGGCTAGTTAGTCAATACCTGTGCACCGCTGTATACCATATAACACTGCTAACTATGGTATATGACATGGTGTTTGGACAACATCAAGATCACAAACTGTGCAGTTTCACAGATCGTCTCATAGATGTTAAGCGATGCATAGCAATATACCATTTTGTGAATTTGGGGATTTGGAGTCCCCCCCTTTAAGTTTGTAAAGAGATATGACTAGAAAGTTGCTGACTCCGGCTCATACTTAAGTCTTGCTTTCCATAACAACTCGCAGAAGCACTGTATTTTCTGTTCCCACTCAATAGTGCTAAAAACAAACCAGCCGAACCCCCTACTGTGCAACGAGAACCGATCCCCTTCAACGGCAATGATCCCGAACTAATTAACTGTCTTTGTTTAATAAAAGTCCATTGACTTCCATTTACAGCTGCATCTTAATGCATGCTTACTGATCACAGTTTTAATTAGCTCAGGCTGCTGCTGCAGGAAGACTTGTAAATCCATATTGATATTTCCCCGAGTGTGTGGTGAGAGTACTGCCATCATCTACACATCAACAGCCCCCCCCCCCCCCAAAAAAAAAAAACAGTAAAATCCCGAAATTTAAACTAAAACAAGCTAACACTAGGCAATTCTGAGGCAATTCTTTGTCTTCGTTTATGGACTTCAATTGACTGGAAAGAAATGAGTATTGCATAGATTACTTACTATCATTTGACAATAATATATTTAGATATATTAGATATATAAGTCCATTGAAAAGACCACAAGGATAGGAAGACCTGACATTGCTGCCTCATGCTGGTCCTCATAAGGAAAATTGCCTGTTAGTTTTTTGTTTCTAAAAGTGCCAAAAGATTTGTATTAGATTAATATTAGTTAGATTTTCCTAATACCAGGTATCTCTTGCTAAAAAATGCTATACTGGTCAACCAGCAAGACCACCCATTCCATGTTTGTCCAAGTTTAAAGCCAGTGGACCAACATACCAGTGTCCAAAACACAACATGCTGGTCTTTGCTTGTTTTAGCAAGGTCCGTTATTAACCATGTCCTACAACAAACAGTATGAACCTGAGATAGTTCATGTTTTGTCTGGTCAGCTTCAGCTCATTTGTTAAGATGCAGCCATTCCTGCATTTCAGGCCTGCATCACATTCCAAAAAACTTGGGATGAGGGCAATTTAGGGCTAGTAATGAGGTTAAAAAAAGCTCTGTGACTTCAAATAGGTGATGTCAACAGATGATTTTTTTTCTCCAAAAACCAAAAGTGGCAATAGATTTGCTTCAGGTTACTTAAGTTAAAGTTGATATTAGTTGTAGGTGTAGCATTGATTAGCTACAGTAATGTCTTCTCAGTGGAAAGTCTCCACCATGACAGAAAGACATGCTTGTGTGTGGCGGGGGTGGGTGCTGGTCTATCTCTGATGTGAGATGTCTGGAAATCGCTGACAGCTTGAGGAAGTTCCATCAGTGTCACGAAAGAAAGCTGTCACACACCGAGAGAAATTCTCAGCACCACACACACACACACTCACACTCACACACATCTCTTAATCTTTGTGTCCCTCACCATACTCAGTTGTGGCTACAAATGAGAATCAGACAGCTGATGCTTTAGTACATGACAAAACTTATATAGCTAAGTAATGGAATCACTTAAATGTCTAACCAAAACTAATTAAACCCAATTTCTCACACAGTTGGATCCATGTTTCACAATCACTTGCTCACATCTGAATCAGTGTCATGCCTCATACGTTTAGTGTTTAAAGCTCCTGTTACTTGAAAGGCTATGAGTTTAAATCCTAGCTTTGCCCCTGAGTTTATTGGAAAAAACTGAACAATTGAAAGGAGGTTCTAGCACCCTGTTGGGCTGCCTCTAGTCTGAATACAATATGAGATAACGGTTGGATAGTAGAGGTATATAGGTTCCGTATGGTATCCTGCGGCACATTTGCCCACAGATGTTGCAGCTGGGTCTGTAGATCCTGCACACTCATAGGTGGCCAACGTTGCGTCCCACTGGTCCCATAAATGTGGTGACTGGGCAGTCCAAGGAAGTGTTGCAATTTGGTAGAGACATTCCTGGGAAGCCCTTGCTGTATGTGGGTGAGCATTATGTTGGAAACCCTGCCATGAGAGGCAAGCTGAGCTGTTAGTGTCACTCGTATCACTTCTAGGGGCGACTGGATATTTCAGTAAAATACTCCAAATGTTCATTAATGCAGTGATTAATATTTATCCAGTGAAGCCTCTGGACTACAAAACTACAATCAGTCACTGTCAGGTCCTTAAGCAATTCCTTCCATCCTTTACTGCTCAGCTATACTGTAAATCACATTGGATATCTGCCAAATGTGCAAATATATAATATATAATATGGATTACACACGGACATGACATGTGAAGATTTGGAATATATTCCATGCTTTTGTTAATCAAAATCCTTCCTTAGAGCCTAAAGGCATAGCAGGTCGATATGAATTTAAGGCCAGCATCCAATCAGGATGGACCCGCACAGATAAAAAGAGAAAATCACTCTGGGTGTATGAAGCGTTATAGGTCAAGGCTATCACCACATATCAAACTGCCATTATCAAGACTACAGAAAAAAAGAGAAAAACACTGGTTAAAATTTACACTGTAAAAAAGAGAGCTTTGCACCAGGCTAAACCATGGTTCTGAAGGCACAGAGTGCCGGACGAGATAGAAAAGTCATTGATTTTGAACAGAAGTGCCAGTTCATCATTCTGAGAGACACTTGCGATCGATTCCTGCTTTCGTTTGTTTGTGATTTTGTGCATTCAAAGCCAGATGCTGGGATAAATCCTTCTTCACACCAGCCGTCTAAGATGGGGACGGACAGATCAAAGCATTGAGCGGACGACCTCATTTTATTTATTTTAACTCAGTCAATTTCAGCTTTAAGCAGACTTAATGGGAAGGTCACACTCTTTGACACTGAAAGAGAAATGAAAGTATTGCGATGAACAAACTGTGCCCATGAACAAAACTTCGTGGTGGAGGTATGCACACTGTTGTTCCATCTGCAGATGCATCTTTGAAGTCTACTTGATCAGGGTTCGATCCTCTCTTGGCCAAAAAACGACCAGCAAAGACCAGCATATTATGTGTTTGGATGTTGATATACTGGTCAACTAGCAAGACTGTGTGCTCCATGTTGGTCCAACTTTAAAGCTGAGCCAGTATACCAGTGTCTAAAACACAACATACACTGGGTTTTGCCCTTCTTTGTGAGGTCTGTTATTAACCATGTCCTACAGTATGAACCCAATTTATTTCTTTTTTTTTTGGTCACCGTCATTCCATGTGATAAACATCCATTCCTGCATTTCAGGCCTGTAACACATTCCAAAAAAAATTGGGACAGGGAGCAATTTAGGGCTAGTAATGAGGTAAAGAAAAAAGAAGAAAGAGAAACCTCAAAATAATGACATGATTTCAAACAGGTGATATAAACAGGTGATTATAATCATGATTTGCTAGAAAAGCAGTATCCATAGGCTCTACAGAGTCTTTGGATAGTATAGTATCCATAGAGTCTTTGAGGAACATTTTGTTGTAACATTTCAATAATTTTCTTACACATTTGTTGATAAACTAGAGACATTTTTACATTTACATTTATGCCATTTAGCAGACGCCCTTATTCAGAGCAACTGACAACTTATACAGTCTTACAATCCAAGCAATTGTGGGTTAAGGGCATTGCTCAAGGACCCAACAGTGGTGGCTTGGCGGAGGTGGGGTGGTTATTTTCCACCATTGTCCTCTCTCATTAATATTTCATCCACTGAACAGTCCCTATGACTGATAACATCTCTGTTCTGAACCCGTGGCATTTGGCATCTTTTGCAAGGCATTGTGTTCTGAAAAGCAGAGTCAGGAGGTTAGAACATGCACAGTGAGTAAATACTCAGAAAGAGCACTGAAGGCTGGGGAACAAACAAACGCAGTGGAATATTTTAAACTAAAACTCAATACAGGGATCCAAACTTTGGCGAGATTTCATCTGACTGCATAAGATTTCTCATGAGGCTCCTCCCAGAGGTTGTGACAGTGGTTTTGCAGCGCTTGCACTCCTCCACAGCTTCATCTAACAGTCAGGGTGGCTTCCTGCAACCCATAACCACCACTCGGCTGTGCTTCCTCTGCTTTAAAACACTATTAATGCATAATGGGCTTGCTCATTAGCTGTCCTCTCAAAACATGCTCTGACCATTATGAGCTCTATTTGCTGGTGCCGGGTCTCACGGCTGTGAGCTCAGCATGTCGCCTGTCTACTTCCAATTCGCTCGGCGTGGAGTCAAATGCCAACACAAGCACCAGATCTTGAATATGCCTCATCTCATTACATTTCAGAAGACTATGTCATATTTCTATCTATACACTCATTCGCAGATGCTTGGGCACCATGGGCACATTTGCTCTGTTGGGTTCCTAGAAGCCTACATTTGAGATTTTATTAACAAATTTGAATGCATTAAACAAATAAAAACAATTTAAACTAATAAGGTTTATTTGCGTAAACAGTCTGAACTCGTTATCTGGCGTTGCAAGTTTAAAGTAGGATTAAAGTGCCACCTATTGACAGTCTGAAACATGGCGGCTTAGGGGGGCAAAATTTCATTACTGGCAGGACATATGTCACATTTGAAGAAGGGCGAGGGCGAGAGGCGAGGTTGGGAGCTTTTCGAGGTAAAGTGCATGAAGATAAATCCGTCCTGCCAGCACAGGTGGTGAGAAATGAGGTTGGCGAGATAATGAGGTCATGCTGCATTTCACTGTAAGGTATAAAAATTATGTGGCAGGTACAGACAATTCAGAAGCATAATCAATTCTGTGACCCTATAAAGTAATTCAGGGTGAACTATCGGCAGACTTTGGTTTAGGCTTTTAGGTCTAGACATAATAATATTGGCTGATTAGTCATTGTGATTAGTCATCTGATCAGACAGATGTCCTGACATTTTCCTTTAGAAATCTCTGATAATTCAGAAGTCATTGTTCCATCAATGATGGCAAGCCGTCCTGGCCCAGATGCAGCAAAACAGGCCCAAACCATGATACTACCACCACCATGTTTCACAGATGGGATAAGGTTCTTATGCTGGAATGCAGTGTTTTCCTTTCTCCAAATATAACATTTTTCTTTTAAACCAAAAAGTTCTATTTTGGTCTCCACAAAACATTCTTCCAGTAGCCTTCTGGCTTGCCACGTGATCTTTAGCAAACTGCAGACGAGCAGCAATGTTCTTTTTTAGAGCAGTGGCTTTCTCCTTACAACCCTGCCATGCACACCATTGTTGTTCAGTGTTCTTCTGATGGTGGACTCATGAACATTAACATTAGCCAATGTGAGAGAGGCCTTCAGTTGCTTAGAAGTTACATCTGGGTCCTTTGTGACCTCGCCAACTATTGCACGCCTTGCTCTTGGAGTGATCTTTGTTGGTCGACCACTCCTGGGGAGGGTAACAGTGAATTTCCTTGAATTTCCTCCATTTGTACCCAATCTGTCTGACTGTGGATGGGTGGAGTCCAAACTCTTTAGAGATGGTTTTGTTACCTTTTCCAGCCTGATGAGCATCAACAACTCTTTCTGAGCTCCTCAGAAATCTCCTTTGTTCGTGCCATGATACACTTCCACAAACATGTGTTGTGAAGAGCAGACTTTGATAGATCTCTGTTCTTTAAATAAAACAGGTGCCACTCACACCTGATTGTCATCCCATTGATTGAAAACACCTGACTTTAATTTCACCTTCATATTAACTGCTGATCCTAGAGGTTCACATACTGTTGCCTCTCACTAATGTAATATTGGATCATTTTCCTCAATAAATTAATAACCAAGTATAATATTTTTGTCTCATTTGTTTAACTGGGTTCTTTATCTACTTTAAGACTTGTGTGAAAATCTGATGATGTTTTAGGTCATTTTTATGCAGAAATATAGGAAATTCTAATGCCAAAAGTCAGAGTCTGCGCCCCTCACACACTACTCGATTCTCTCTCCAACTGTCGACTCAGACTGGCGAAAAATCTGCAGACTAGAGCCAACCAGCACAGAGTCAGCCAGACTGAGAATCGGGGCTAAAATCGCATATTGTAATCCTGGCTTTGAACACAAAAAGAGTTCAAGCCAGGATAGGTTCTGGAAGACCAAAAGTGTTGGAACCACTTATAGGCTGGTCGGGTTTGCAAAGCACAACCCTGACATCATGGACCAGAACGTGTAGGAAGGTTTGGCAGTGACTGAAGTTGTGGTGCACCATCCAGTGTGCAGAACTGCTAGCTCAAACATGATTTTATTTTAAACACTAAGTCATACAAAACTGCAACTGCATCTACTGAACATGTGGCCTTTACCATGGAATTCTTACCATGGTAAAGGTGAATTCCTTGGCATTAAAACTTAACCAGCTCCTTGAGAGAAAAAAACTAAAATCTGAATATTGGCGCAAAAATGACACCTTTAATCCCCACATCTTTTTGTCTAAAAGGTAACTTGCTATACCTGATGCAGCTAATCAAAAATGCAAAAGCTGAAAACAGCCTGGAAAAAAAAAAATCAAAGTTCTTAAATAGATCCATAGTTACAGATATCTACAGGTACAGATCTAAAATATTCAGTCTTGCAAGTCCCATGGAAAACGATTGAGAAAACAAGTCCTCATCAGTCTTCGTCAGGCAAACTCCAGCTTTTATGTACTTTACAAGACCCTAAAGGCACAGCAAAGCCCTCATTTGTCAATAGAATCCAAGACCTCAGAAAACAAGACTCAAAACAATAAGCAGAAGGTTGTCTAATGTAGATTTTCTGTCTACGAAGATGTTTAAAAAGCCACTTGTCTAACAAAAATTATTCAAGGAACAGAATGAAGATTCTGGAAGAATATGGAAAGTTTTGATGCAGAGAGTGGTTCAGCAGAGGTTGTTTGGACTGATGAATCATGATCTGAGTTGTATGGTGACGATCTAGAGAGGTGACTTTGAAGATCTGGTGAGAAATTGAACAGTGAATGCATGTCTGTTGCCATTAAGCATAGAGCTAGAGGTGTCATGGTGTCGGGAGCTTTATAAGCTGCTGGAACTGGTGAGCTGCTTCACTGAAAAGTCCACGAATGCTTTGGAGAACAGGAAAATATTCCAACATTGAAAAGTTGTTTTCTAAAGAGGAACAATCAACAAGACAATTCAACTAAGAGAGTATTGACATTGTAGTTTGCATTTCTTTTGCAAAAGATAGACATGTATACACACATTGATATTACATTGTGTTCTGTAATACCAGTCCAGGACTGGGAATGGCAGGGAGAAAAGTCTTTAAAAGGTTTACAATGAATTATCGGCAAGAACAGATTCATGAGGGTTTTATTTTTATAAGCTGTTATCTGTCAATATAAAGCGTACATTTTATAGAGTGTTTACATTGCTGAGAATGTTGAGGTCTTTTTGTCCCAGCATATCACATAGCGCTGCTCATAGTCCTAACATTCAGCAGCACTGCCATTGCAGACAGGCAGTACAGTACTGTTTTCAGCAATCTGTAGTTGCAAAACAAAGTAACAAAGAAAACATGACAGCTGCCATGCCCACAGCCGAAGTGTCTCCTGCCCACCGACAGAGGTCGTTGCTCCCAGTTTACTAGGGCACCTGGCTAGGATGACCGGTCATTTTGTAAATAAGGGGCTAAAGCAAGACTATCCCCAATGAACAATTCTGAGCATTTTTTCATTGAGTATTTCTGGTTATGTCTTTTTTTTGCTGTTTTGTGTTTCGTGACAACTGGTTATTGACCCTGTGAACATCTGGATTTCTGATTCTTGGAAATAAGTTTGTACTTGGTTCCCACCTCTGTGTCATCAGTCATCTTCATTACAACAGCAAATGGAAGAGAAAGCAGCAAATCACAAATCACCAAATCAGAAATCAGAATAATGAATCAGAACACACAACAGCAAATCCAAAAGCCCAACAGCTACAGTGGGACAAAAAAGTATTTAGTCAGCCACTGATTGTGCAAGTTCTCCTACTTAGAAAGACAAGATAGGTCTGTAATTTTCATCATAGGTACACTTCAACTATGAGAGACAAAATGAGAAAAAAAATCCAGGAAATCACACTGTAGGATTTTTAAAGAATTTCATCATAAATCATGGTAAAATCATGAAATCATGGAAAATAAGTATTTGGTCACCCACAAACAAGCAAGATTTTTGGCTTTCCCAGACCTGTAACAACTTCTTTAAGAAGCTCTGCTGTCCTCCACTCGTTACCTGTATTAATGGCACCTGTTTGACCTCGTTATTTGTATAAAAGACACCTGTACACAGCCTCCGTCAGTCAGACTCCAAAACTCAAGACCAAAGAGGCGTCGAAGGACACCAGGACGAAAATTTGTGACCCTGCCACACAGGCTGGGAAGAGTGAATCACATAGGCAAAGCAGGTTGGTGTGAATAAACGGTGGAGCAATTGTAAGAAAAAATGGAAGACATACCAAGACCACTGATTAATCTTCCCTCAATTGGGGCTCAACGCAATATCTCATTCCATTGGGACAAAAATGATCATGAGAACAGTGAGCAAAAAATACCAGAACTCACGGGAGGGGACCTGATGAATGGACCTGCAGCGAGCTAGGAACCAAAGTAAAAGGCTTACCATCAGTAACACACTACGCCGAGAGGGACTCGGATATGCGTGCCAGCATGGCCCCCTGTTTAACCATGACATGTACCAGGGGGAACGTTTATGAATTTTGCCAGGAGCATATGGATGATCCAGAAGAGGATGGGGAGAATATCAGTGGTCAGATGAAACCAAAATAGAACTTTTTGTGCAAAAACTGTCAACTCGTCGTGTTTGGCGGAAGAAGGACTGTCGAGTTGTATCCCAAGAACACAATACCTACTGTGAAGCATGGGGTGCGGGGGGAGGGGAGGGTGGAAAAATCATGCTTTGGGGCTGTTTATCTGCGAGGGGACAGGGACGACTGATCCATGGTAAGGAAGAATGAAATGAAAAATGAAATTTTTTGGACCTCTTGCGAGATCACATCTGTTTTATTAATTAAGTACTGCTGGGGGGCCTAGGTCTGTTCTTACTCTGAAGTTTAAAATATTTAGAATAGAAAACTGTCTCTGAAAAAAAGAGATCACTTTCAGTTGGCTCCAGGTTTTTTTAAACCACATTTGGACCAGAGAAAACCCAAAATACAATATCAGTAGCATTGTGGAAAATACGACGCCCTCAGAAAACGTAGTAAAACTAGGCTTTAAGGTACAAGCCATTTATACTGAGGCAGAACCATCTCATTGTTCAGTGTTGAGAGTAAATTTCATTCTTGTTGGGGAACTTGAATAAGGTACAAAACTGGACCTGAAGGACCTACTCTTTCACATTTACATTGCTTATAGAGTTAAAATGTACCTGTACAGCTGGTGTATTAACTCAAGTGGTGGTAATGCATGTGTGGGATGTGCGTTGGTAGCATGGGAAAGAGTGCAGGGTACCGAAAACACAGTAGGAAACTGTAAGTCTCTTCATGTCCCATGCTCTAATGAACATATCCTCTTCTCCTATTGATCTTTAGATGAAGGCGATCTTCTGATCAGAACTGTCATTCCTACAGCATTTGCCTATGGGAAACTGCTGCTTCCAAGGATAGATATGTAATCCAGTTGATGGCCACCGAGCTTCCAATCCCTCACACCAGCATGATATGAAGGAGGCAGAGGGAGGAAAGCAGTGCCATCATAATCATCTTAAGAAGCTGAGCCAAAATCAGATGGAGGGTAAAACATCTGTACAGGACGTAATTGCAGTTCTGCCATGTGAGTGGGGGATAAAAGTTACATTGCTTGGATACAATGTGATGCGTTTACATTTATTCAATAATGATATTGATGGTTTTCATGATACACCCAAAAAAAACGACCCCAAAAACACTGTGAAATATAAAACTCAAAACATGTTCAAATTTTTGATTTATATAATCTTTTTCCACAGTAATGTGCAAAAGGCTAGGCATTCTACAGTGGTGGCAAAAACGTATTAGTCAGCCAATGATGTGCGAGTTCTCCTACGAGAAGATGATGAGAGGTCGGTAATTTTCACTTAGCTACACTTCAACTATGAGAGGACAAAATCCAAGAAGAAAATCCACATGGTAGGATTTTTAAAGAATTTAATTGTAAAGCATGGGGGACAAAAATTAAGTATTTGGTCAATAAATTTTGGTTTCAACTCAATACTTGTAACATAACCTTTGTTGGCAATGACAGAGGTCAAATGTCAACCCTCTCTGTAAGTTCTTCCCACCAGGTTGGCACACACTGTAAGCTGGTATTCTGGCCCATTTCCTCCATTTGCGATCTTCATCTAGAGCAAGTGATGTTGTGGGGCAACACGGGACTTTCAACTCTTCCACAAATGTTCTATGCGGCTGAGGCTGGAGAATGGGATAGGCCAATCCAGGACCTTGAAAGGCCTTTTTACGGGAGCCACGCCATAAGTTGCCACCCCCGAGCAGTTTGTTTTGGGATCATGTCATGCGGGAAGCCCCAGCACGTTCCATCTCAGTGCCTATCCTGATGGAAGGAGGTTTGGCTAAAAATCACGATACATGGCCCCATTCATTTTTTCCCTTAACCGGATCAGTCGTCCGTTACCTTTGCAGAAAAACAGGCCCTAAAGCATGATGGTCCACCCCCAATTGGCTTCACAGTAGGTCTGGGGTTCTTGGGGATGCAATCAGCATCCTTTTTCCTCCAAACACGGCGAGTAGTTGAGTTTTTAATAATAAAAAGTTTTCTATTTTGGTTTTCATGCTGACACAGATCTGGCATGTGATCTTGCGTTTGGGGCCCAGACGAGGAGGAGATCAATGGTTCTTGTATGTCTTACATTTTCTTACAATTGCTCCCACAGTTGATTTATTCACACCAACCTGCTTGCCTATTATTGATTCTCTCTTCCCAGTCTGGTGCAGGTCTACAATTTTCTTCCTGGTGTCTTTGGTCTTGGCCATGGTTGAGTTTGGAGTCTGACTGTTTGAGGCTGTGGACAGGTGTCTTTTGTACAGATAACGAGGTCAAACAGGTGCCATTCATACAGGTAACGAGTGGAGGACAAAAGATATTCTTAAAGTTACAGGTCTGTGAGAGCCAGAATTCTTGCTTGTTTGAAGGTGACCAAATACTTATTTTCCACCATGATTTACAATAAAATTCTTTAAAAATCCTACAACCTGATTTCCTAGATTTTCTTTCTCATCTTGTCTCTCGTAGCTGAAGTGTACCTATGATGAAAATTACAGACCTCTCTCATCTTTCTAAGTAGGAGAACTTACACAATCAGTGGCCGACTAAATACTTTTTTTTGCCCCACTGTACATCTGTCACATATGTGGGCAAGCTAGGTCACTGTACGCACTAATTGTGATGCACACAGCTCAGTGAGTTGCCAGGTCATACGCTTTCCATGCTTCCTAATGGAGGATGGACACCTGTGTGCGATGATCTAGGTCATCATGACCGAATGTACAGCAGATGAAACGCAACACAGACACACACATGACTTTAATTCCAAAAGGTCTAGGGCTTCCAATGTTTAAACATTGTGTACAGGAAATGCTTGTTTTTTGCTTTTTTGGTGACTAAACTAATTTAATATACAATACACGTCAATCCGCGATGAATGTCTCACGCTGAATGCAATTACACAACATGTCTTGTCTCACTGGAAACGGGTGAAAAAGCCCATGGGTGATTTATCTGATTGAGCTCGGTGTGCTCCTGCAGGGCCGCAGGGCTACACCTCCCATTCAAGTGTACCCACCTACCACCGGGCATCCGCGAAACATGTCACCAATCATCTAACTAATTACATTAATTAATCACGACGAGGGCTACACTCCTGCCTGGATAACTGAATGCTCCTGTCAAGCTCCATCTGGATAAAGAGAGGAAAGAACCAGTGCTATTTGTACAGGATACAATAGAGATGGTAGCACCATTCATTTTAAATCACCTAGCTTCAACATTTGGAGAGTCGAGACGCAGTGTTTAAGGCTCTGATTGCTAATTAGAAGCTTGTGAATTCAATGCCCGGATCTGCCACTGTTGTACCCTTGAGTAAGACCCTTAACTTTCAGTTCAGCTGTACATTGCTCTAGATAAGGGCATCTGATACATGCTGTGCAATATTTTACTCACCAAGTAGCAGAACAGCATTCTTATTAAATGTGTCTTGTACATGTTCTAATTTGGTTGGCTGTTTGGAAGCACCATTAGTTCAAGATGACATGCTACTAATAATGCTCTGACATCAATAAGAGCACAACCTTGGGACATCTCAGTGTGGTACCTCGGTTCTCATAGTGAATTCATTCCATACGTCTTGTCAAGAACTGAAAACAATGAGAACCAAAGAAATGTTTGCCGTAAGGAATAATACAAATTGAATGAATCTGTTCCAGACCCCCTGAAAATCCACACTGTATAAGGTATTATATGCATTAATGGAGTTGTATTGTACAGGTGCTCCCTGATTTATGAAGGGGATATATTCTGACACATCCATCATAAGTTACAGGTATCATATACTGGTGAGTTTAATATAGTCTATACTTTATATAGTGGAACCTATGATAAGTAATGATAAGTAAGTTAATGATTAAAACACTTACACTAACCTACAGTTGGCCAAAAGCATTAACACAAAGCTTATTTATAATAATGTATTGAAAAATCTCACAATTTGGTAAGTAATGGATTGAAAGGGAAAAGTAAAAGCAAAATACTTACTCTATTGGTGAACTCCGGGTGCTAGAACACTCCTGTTTTGGAGCATTAAGTTCCCGTTTCTCTTTCATGTGGCAATCAATACAACTCTTTATGACCTTTTTAGATGCGAAGATAAGAAAACCATGATAAACACAGCGGTGATCTTCATAGAGCAACGGCTATTGTGAATCTGAATCACTGTGTACTGAATCATGAATCATGAATCAAGTTTTGGCTGAAATGAGCTGCTCGACTCATACATGTCAGTCAAAGACCATTTGGTTAAGAACCTGTTTCACAAATCATAACACTGTCATTTAACAGCACATATCTTTACACTTCTGCTGAGGGTAACAGTAATGGATATCAAAGAACTGGCTCATCATTTCAATACTGATTCCATGAATAAAGGGGTCAGGAGCTAAATGCAGATTCCGTTCACTGCATCAATATTTCACTCGTCTTCGGAGGTCAGAATGCACTCCTCTCCTTCTAAAATAGGACACGGCAAAAAGAATTCACAATTCTCTCAGTGGGCTTCATGGTCTGGATGGAAACCAAGAGAAACTGCCCTGCATCCTTGTGCTGTTTGTTCAAAATTTACTGATATCAGCGAAAGTTTGTCTCCACTAATGGACCATCTGTTTAAGCAGAGCCTCATTAAAATGGAAAAGATAAATAAAAATGTCATTTGTCCTCTCAGGTGAAGCCAGGTGTGAGTCATCATGCTGGGAGCCAGGTGACATTGTGCAGTGGCATTGTTGTGCTTCTCACTCCATTAGGCTTATAGTACCACCCTGGAACAGTGATGTTTTATTAGCTTAGTGCAGCAAATAGATTTAAAGTGTTTGACATCACGGACCATTAATTTTGACCACTGGACCAACACTGACCAGGCATACTCTGAGTAAAGGATTATTCTCAGAATCACACTGACACAATGCAAATAAATAAGAAATATTTTATCACAATTGGCACAAAAATGCACGTACCAAAAATGACACAATTGTGGTGGTTCCGCCTGTTCTGCTGGTGTTCACGACTGTGATCTTGCAGAACAAGTACACCATTACAGGCATTTATGAGACACATCTATGCAAGATCTTAGAGATACTCAGAAGTGCCAAGTATGCCCAAGTCTTTGTAATACTTTTTATTGTTCAGGATAATGCATTCTACTGCCCAAAATAATTACTTTACACTTTTTTGTTAATCAGACACTAGAGGTTGTGTCATGTTCCATGTTCTCTGTATCTCTTGCCCTCAATAAAAGACATCCTGCTTCAAAAACTGACCTAGAAAAGCTTTTTAAAGAAATACTTTTACTTTTAAGTTCATTTAGCAGCATTTTATACTTCTACTTGAGTAAAACATTTAAGCCATACTTTAACCTGGGTATTTTTTTGATCAGATTAGTAGTACTTTTACTACCACCTCTGTGTGCGGTAGGTTAACCAAGTTTGTGCTTACTTTTATAAATTAGCTAAGTTTTCTGAATTCCCAATATCTAAATCAAACTTCCCATCAAGAACAATTTCCGCCGAGTTCTCTCGTTGCTGGAGCCACACAGTTCGACAGTACAAACCACACATCCTATATTTTCACTCTTCAAAGCGCCACTGAAGGTCACCTAAAGAGAAACGCAGGACTTTTTACTGACACACACTTCACTAACTTGGATTTATCGTCACCGGCAAGATCATTAAACTTTCCCTGAGCTGTGTGAGCATGCACTGTGACTCGCCACTGTATAACCGAGCAGAATTCGATCATTAGCTTACAAGTGAGAGCTGTCACGCATCTAATCCTACAGAGCTATAAGAGAGGATTTTGTTCTCTCTTTCTCTACCAATTCCATGACCTTGCATTCCACTAGAAGACCGGTCTGAATCTTCTTCCTTCGAAACTGAATGTTTACATCATTCCACATTCAAATCCTTCTTTCTTGAACAGCACAAGGTGATCTTAAGAGAGGAATTCCTCCTTCCTTCACAACAGCAAGAAACACTTCGGGTTATATACAAAAGACAGGGCAGGGGATTTATCCTAAATCTGTGAGGGACCAAAGTCGGTCATGATCTCTTGAGATAAGCTTGGCAACTTGCAATGGCCATAATTCTCACCTCATGCTGTTCCATAAATTATTTTCCCCTTTCACGTTTTCTTTTTGAACTCATTATAACCGTGCTAAGAAATGCAAAGGTTTTGATCAGCTGCTGTGATATTGTTACATGAGCTAAAATGAGAACGTCCCAAAACATCTACCAATCTCCATCCATTGGCTTCTCATACTGTTTGGCTACAAAAATTGCAACGTTTGCAACAATCTCAGCTTCAGCACATTGAATTAAATACATCTAGGAATTGGTGTAGACTCAAAAGTGAAAATCTACAATTGCAAAATATTAAGGTTGCAATGGTCAAATCACCAAATCACTAGTCAGAAAATTAGCAAGAACAGAGAAAATGCACTCCCAGGACCTGTATCACATTTTTATACTTCTTATTGCTGCAGTGAACTTCTGAGTGGGAAGGGGGATGCAGAAATTCACTCAGTCATCTTTACAGAAAGGTAAAATTGTGAAAATACTTTGATGTTTGACATCAAACTAACACATGGCTGGATATTAAAAATCTTCCAACATTTATTTGTCTTGTTTTTTCTTAAAAAATTAGTTGTTATTTGGTAATCTCCCACAGTCCACAGGCTCATGTTTTGGCCTTGTCCAGGTTTGAACCCTATAGACAATACTTACGTTAAACACAAACTTACTGGGAAATATTTTCCAACTACTCGTCAACTGGTTGAAGTCATCACCATTGAGCGACACAACACTATTTTAGCAATTTTGGGTTTGGCCACTTTGCTCAGAAGTATACATTTTGACTGCTGATCATTTCAAGTAGTTACCACAATCATATGCACATATACAGTGACAAATATTCCTCCAGAACTATAGTTCCAATTACAACACGAGTAAAGTCCACTTGCCGAGGTAGAATAGCTAAACACAATACAATACATACACAGGAGAGTGTTGTACAGAATGAAGAGGCTGGGGGTCATGGTGTTCAAATCCACATTGAGGTAACAGCAAACTATGGCTATAAAGTGCAAAAAGTTAGTTAGAAGCTTAGAGGTTTTAGGATGGAAGCTGTTGCACAACCTGGCAGTGACAGCGCAGATGCCCGTGCTGGATGGAAATATGGAAAGAGGTTGAAGAGTTTTGGCTGAGGTGATAATCATCCTTATGGCGTTTGTGGCAAAATTCCTATTGTAGAGAAGAAGAAGTGCTATTTTCATAAGCCTTTATAAGGTCTTGTGAATTGATTTAATGGATATTTAGGCCACATTCACACAGCAGGTAAAAGTGGCCGAAATCCAGATTTTGTTTTCAGGCTGTTCACACTTTCTCTTTAATGTGACCTATATTCATCTCAACAGCTGACAACCCAAAAGTGCAGAGGTAAACAAATGGAGTCGTCCATAACAGGCACTTCTTTAATGATTAAGCTCTAAATCGCATGTTATTCAGTCATGGCATTTGCATCCTTGGTTCCTTTAAACATCATTTTTAAGTTTTTAATTTCCTTTTGACACTGCAGCCACATCCTCCTGTGGCCATGTTTGAGAAACTTCCTCAGATACAAAAGGATCGCGATATGTGCCTTCTAATTTGGTTTGCACAGAGACATCACCCCAAATATTTTTGAGATCTGTCACTTCACTATCCCGCTGCTGAAAACCTCCTCTCACTGCTCTCACGTTCCCTTCTCCTCAGCGAGCATTTATGTGGAATGTCAAGTGGGAATGACGTAAAAGTTGCATGATTTCCAATCTGGCTGTTCAGACAGAGTGGCATTGCCATCAGATATCAGTGCCACATATGAAAGTGGCCAAAATTGGAATTGAAAATGTCAGAATCAGTCTGTTTTTCCCCCTGTTCATACAGCCCTAAAAGATAACATCTGTCTCTCATACACTGCCTGGCCAAAAAAAAAGCACACACTAATATTTCCGACCGCCTTTAGCTTTGATTACATCACACGTTCGCTGAGGCATCGTTTCAACAAGCTGCTGCAATGTTGCAACATCTATTTCTTTCCAAAGTTGCATACATTTTTCCGCAAGATCTTGTATTGATGATGAGATTTGTTCCACTGCACAAAGTCTCCTCCAGCACATCCCAAAGATTCTCAATGGGATTCAGGTCTGGACTCTGTGGTGGCCAAACCATGTGTGAAAATGATGTGGGACTGTGGTGACCTAGTGGTGAAGGTACTGGACTATGGACCAGTAGGTTCAGGGTTCAAAACCCACCAGGCTGCCACTGTTGGCTTGAGCACTTAAGCAAGCCCACAATTACTTGGATTATAAGAATGAATCAATTGTAAGTTGCTCTGGATAAGGGTGTCTGCCAAATGACATAAGTGTAAATGTCTCATGCTCCCTGAACCACTCTTTTACAATATGACCCTTCTGAAACAGATGAACATCTTTTCCACGACCTCAGGATGTATCTTTGGACATGGTTGTTTAACAAATGAGAAGCTACTCACTGCATCAGTTAGGGTTAAAGAACTAAGAATTACCACCTTTACACATGTATTTGTATGTATACATTTACATTTATAGCATTTAGCAGACGCCCTTATCCAGAGCGACTTACAATTGAGTCTTACAATCCAAGCAATTGTGGGTTAAGGGCCTTGCTCAAGGACCCAACAGTGGCAGCTTGGCAGAGGTGAGATTTGAACCCTGGACCTTCTGCTCCATAGTCCAGTACCTTACCCGCTAGGCTACCACAGTCCCATTCAGTATTCAGGGGCAGTATCTGCAAACTGAACAAGGTGCTTAAAATCAGCTGTATTTGAGTGAGACAGACGAGTCTGCATCTCCCTCTCATGACCCTCGTCACTGTGACCTCTGTGACCTGCTGTTTTGTACCTGAAATTATCCGCCCTAATTACAGTACGTCTGGCACCATGATGAATTGCAGTGCGGGCAGAGAGAGCAAGACAGCCAGTGACAGGAGAGACAGAGTGAGATAAAACAGGGTGGCGCTGGAGTGGGAAATAGCTCTGCTTTGTCGACCCCACAATGCGACCTGCTCCCAGGGGAAAGCAATTTAGCACTTGGCTGCATCCAGAACAGTATATCTGAATCACAAAATAGCCTTAGATAAATTACAGACAGCTACTTTTTGGGCTTCTTATCTGAGTCCCGGAGACTAGCGCGAACACGTCGGCGGTGATGCTAAACCACACAGCAAGGGGCTTCGTGGAGCACCGTCACTAAGCAACACTGCCCAAATTGAACACAAAGAGGAAATGATGGGTGGGAGGAAGTGAGAAAGATGTTTCTAAATATGCAATAAACTTAATGAGCCGTTTATCGCCACTTGGAACAAGCGTTTTTTGAAAAACTGATTTGAATTGGAAAAACCTACAACAATTTACAATTATATTACCAGAAATGTATCAAATGTTGTTACCTAGAGCAATTTAGACAAGTGCTTGTTCCACTATGTAGCTGTCAGGAATGAAAAAGCCTTACAGCATGTCTAGTAATAAGGGATTTGACTTTGGTAATTTGAGAAAATGGTGAAGTAACACTGTACTGTGGTACCTTAGTGCTCGTCATTGGTTTGTTCCAGTCGAGAACCGAAAGTAACGAATTTTTTCCCATAAGGAATAATGTAAATCCATGAATCCATTCCAGACCCCAAGAAAATCCACAATGTTTAGGGCATTATATGCATTAATGGAGGTGTATAGTACAGGTGCTCCCTGATTTACAATGGGGATATGTTCAACAAATCATGAACTGATGAGTTTAATATAGTCTACACTCTATCATATCGGAACTTATTACACATTAACACTAACGTTAACCTACAGTTGGTCAAAATTATTAATACGAAGCTTATTTTATAATAAAGTGTTGAAAAATATCACATAACTTGGTGAGTAATTTGAAGATTGAAAGTAAAAAAATAAAAGCAAAACACTTACTCTATTTCTGAACTCAGCCCGTGTTCTGCAGAATTCAGGTTCTGTTTTGCTTTCGGTTGGCTCATATGAACAAGCCTTTTTTTTAAGACCCATGGAGACTTGTTTGCACTAAGAATGCAGTACTGTAGACATAACAATAAATAAAAACACAATAAACACAGATTTTCACTGAGCAAGGGCTGTTGTGGATCTGGATGACTGTGTACTGAATCGTGAATCATGAATCATGTTTCGGCTGAAACGAATCATGTGGCTTGACTCATACAAGTTTAAGCAAGTGCACCGAGCAAACCTAGAGAGCCGAGACAAGTTTTTCTTGTCACAATGCATAGAGAACCAAATTCAACGAGTTCTGAGGTGGTCGAGAACCAAGGCACTACTGTCGGAGGATCACCACCCAGTGATGCAACAGCAACCCCTGCTCACCCTGCGATGGACTGGCATCGCATGCATGGGTACATTTACACCTGTGCAATGTATTCTCCAGGATAGGTGCCATACCCCTCAACCCAACCCTGACCAAGATAAATGGGGTTTTAATGTTAAAAAAAATTTATATAATAAAAAAAATTGCAGTACTGGGAGCTGTAGTCGTTGTGTTAATCATTTGTAATATTGCTTTCAGTTATAAATTTGGCGTTGCTTTCAAGGAATCATCTGGAAAATGAAAACAAATTAAACAAATTGTATCTGTTCAGTTAATCTGTCTAAATTCAAACAGCACAATCTCTGAAGGAAACTACAGGACATTTTCTTTAGCAGTAATAAGTCATCAACGTTTAATATAATTATTTATCAGTCTTTCTTACAGAAATCTTTTAGAATTAAAACAACTGAAAGAAATCAGACTACAGTAGGCTACAGTGGCAAGTATTTAGCGTTTCCTCCCCTTACACTTGAGCAAAAGCAGCATCTGGCAGCTTCATAGCGATGCCAAATTGACCCTTCTACAGTTTGAAGCTTGATCAGGAATGGTCTAGAAGACAAAAAAACACTTGTTTCGAAAGGGGAACAGGGTGAAAAGGCTACAATATGCTATTAGCCCACAAAGATAATAGGAATACAGATCAGTGGAAAAGAGTATTATGGATTGATGTACCAAAAATTTGAAATATTTGGGTCCAGTCATCAACGATATGTTATATATGGTCATTATTCTTACACTGCTAAAACACCAAATCTAATGGTGGCCTAAGATTTTAGCACAACACCATATTATTTCAGTGAAAAGTCCTCACTATGATTGAAAGACTAACTTTAATTTGTGTGACTGGGTTCCCTTCATCTACCTTTAAGACGTGTGAAAATCTGCTGATGTCTCAGATCATATTTATGCAGAAAAGGTCATTTATGCAGTAAAATAAATAGTTCTGAGAATTCATGAAAAATGAAAAGGTAGGACCACAGGATTGAAAAAGTGATTTGCCGCCTGATTTAATACCTAATCAGGTGACTTAAGAGTCACCTTTTGCTTTAATTACAGTCATCAGTCTGTTTGGTTATTTCTCTACCAGCTTTGCACACCTAGGCTGGGGAATATTTGGTCTTTTTGTCCTTGCAGAATTGTTTGAGTTCAGTCCAATTTTATGCTGCTCTAGTCAATCTATTGAATTGGCTCTGACCAGGGGTATTTCTGCGGTTTGGAGACCCCTGGGGCTTAACCTCTGGAGTTGAAAGGGTCCAGCATTATTGACATGTTAGATATTTCACTTCCCATTTGTTACTGTACAGTGATAATGTTGCACAATTAGGTACTGTACAGTTTCACAATGAAACAACATTCTCATCTCACACTATTATACAAACCAGACGTTGGCTTATTATTGCTTCAATCACTTTGATTAAGAGGTTGAGAAGAGGTGGAAAAAAGGGGAAACGAGGCATGCAATGGCAACGAATCCACCAGGACCAGGTCTGAGAGAAGATACTGATGGTGGAGTAAGAGGGGGAACAGCCCTTTGTGCAATGGAAAGAGAACATAGGGATTTTTTTTTCTTTCTACTCACATCAACAAACCTTCAAAACAGCACATCAGCACTTGTCTTGAATATAATAGGTGCACTTTGATGAAGTTCTCACTGAATATATTTTTGCCCTTGTCCACTTTAAACTTGATGGAAAAAGTGCACCTTTGTTTTCCTAAAAATACTGTAGATACTAAACTTCTATGCAGAAGCCTTTTGTGGGAAAGGTTATTTTATTGTTTAGCATCGGTGATGACCTGCATAAAGGCAGAACTGACATAAGAATGATGGCAAATAGCTTGTAGGTTTGAGTTAGCACCATTCCAAGCTGAAAATGCGTGTACCTGGGAAGGGGCAGAATTCTGCTTCTTTGCTAAAATATGCTACCATGACTACATGACATGTCTACAAAGTGCTATCTGAACAAATATTATCACTTCTGGAGCAATGACTAAATGTTTCCAACAGTTGTTGATCAGTCCTGGACATCGGCTTGGAGAATGACACAGTGCATCTGTTTCCATGCAGAAAATCAGATTTTGTCAGCGATCCGATCAAGGAGTATACATGTACTCGAGTAAAAACCTCCAGGTTTACATGACTTGGGCAAAAATCGGATTTCTACTTTGCAACCAGCCAACAATCTCACAGAAATATGTGACATAAACTTCAAACTTTAACATTAAATCATCACTTTATGAATTTTCTCGAGTATATACTGCAATCCAGAGTCACTACAAAGTGTTTGATAGCCGTTTCGCCGCCTTTGATTCCATTGCACGTTTAATTCCGGTGTAGCCAGATCCAGCAAGAAGGAAACCACTAAAGTCAATGAAAAAGAGGTCAAATAAAGCCAAGTCTTTAGAATACATGGAGCTAGAACCCGTGTGGGAAAGATCACGCACATGTGCAGCCTGAAAAAACAGATTATACCGATAACTGGTATCCATGCTATGAGTAATCTGAGTACTGGAGTAAAATCCAACTCTCTTTATCGGATTTCTTAATCTGATTTCTAGATCGGAGTATGCTGTATACATGACCACGTGAGTAATCAGATAATTGTAGATTATTAAGTGCATGTAAACACACTCACTGATGATCATAATCCATTTTAAACAATTATCTTTCCTTGTGTTAGCAAATCTAAATACCCCCTTCAAATAATGTTTTAAAATGACATGCACCAACTGTATCAAAGGTTTCTGCACGCTGCAAAATCTGATACCTCTTTGCTGTAGAAGAGACGAGACATCCATTTTATTCTCTCCAGTTTTCATTGCATTATTTTGGTGTGCTTGCAGTAACATGGAGCAATTCAATTACATGGAGACTGCGATCCAGACGTTGGCTTATTACTGCTTCAATCACTTTGACATATTAAGAGGTTGAAAGGAGGTGGAGAAAGGGGCAACGAGGCATGCTATGGCAACAAGTCCACCAGGACCAGGTCTGAGAGAGGTTACTGATGGTGGAGTAAGAGGGGCAACAACCTTTTGTGCAATGGAAAGAGAACATGGGGATTTATTTTTTCTTTCCACTCACATCAACATACCTTCAAAGCAGCACATCAGCACCTGTCTTGAATATAACAGGTGCACTTTGATGAAGTTCTCACTGAATATATTTGGACCATTATGCATTATTATGCATACACTGCGTAGTCATCTCACAGTCTAGACAGCACATAAAGAGACAGTCTTTCCACAGAGTTCTGCTAAGGTCTAGCCCTTATCCGGAACTGGATCCTGAAACTCTCTTTCAGATATCTCTATATAGTGAAGAGCAATGTTAAGAGCAAGTAACAAAGAAAAGATGACGATTTTGTATACACTGTGTCTTACACTGACTTCTATTTCATTGCAGACAGTGTGAAGCCAAGATATTTCATGTTTTTTTTCTGGTCAACTTCATTCCATTTATTAGTAAGCATCCATTCATGCATTTCAGGCCTGCAACAGATTCCAAAAAAGTCGGAATAGGGGCAAGTTAGCTATAGTAATAATAAGCAAACTAAATAATGATGTGACCTCAAACAGGTGATGTCAATAGGTGATTATAATCATGATTTGGTACAAACACAGTTTTCACAAAAGGTCTTTGAGGAACAAAGATGGGCAGATGATGTCCAGTTTGTCAACAAATGTGTGAGAAATTTAATGAAACGTATAAAAACAGTGTTCCTCAAAGGAAGATTGGAAGAGTTTGACATCCATCTCCCTCTACAGTACATAATATCATTAAACAATTCAAGGAATCTAGAGCAATTTCAGTAAAGGGCAAAGACACAAGTCTTTGATCCCTACTATAAACACATGGGCAAGGAATTACTTTTGGAAACCTTTGTCAAGCACTACAATACCAACTTACATTCACAAATGCCACTTTAAACATTACTGTACAAACAAATGAGCCTTATTTTAACCATGTCCTGAAATGGCACCAACTTAGCTAGGCTTGGAGGCATCTGGGATGGACCATCACTGAGTGGAACTGTGTTGTGTAGACCAATCAGTATTCCAGATCTTTTTTGGAAGAAATAGACCCGGACCAAAGATGAAAAGGCCATCCAAACTGTTATCAGCAATAAGTCCTAAAGCCAGGATCTGTCATGGTATGGGGTTTGGTCAGTGCCCTTGTCAAAGCTCAGTTACACTTCTGTGATGCAGCATTAATGCAGAAAAGTACACTGAGATTTTAGAGCAGCATAAGCTTCCTTCAAGACGAAATCTTTCACAGAGACGTCCATGCATTTTCTTACAAGACAATGCAAAACAAGCCAAATCAGAAAACATTAGGACTGAAATATGTAGATCCCTTCAAACAAACTGGAGATCCTTCTTTGCTTCTCTCAGGCATTCATGGATACTATTTTGTAATTAAATAAAAGTCAACGTAAATGTAAGACACACTGCATATTATTTTTATTTTGCATTTTCTATACTGTTCCAACATTTTCTGATTTGGGATTGTACCCTAGATGCACCAGTCCACTGCTTAAATGGAAAACATCAGCATGCAAAAAGCATGTAACAATTCAGCCTGATTGCCATCCACAGAGTCTTACTTCAAATGACTGGTGAAGTTAACACAGGGATTACAACACTTCTTAACTTCCCAAATCCTGTTAAATCCTATGAGCAATTAATGACTGTGGTATTTCTCGCCTGGATACTCCGCATCCCATCATAAATGAGCACGAATCATTGGTGGAAGCAAAAAAAAGACCAAGAAGCATTCCTTTGTTGCTCTTCTCTCCTTAACCCCCTAAAATGTCACAGCAATCCATGACTGGGAGTCTAAGACAGCAAAATTGAGCATTCTCTTTTGGTGAGAGTGGTCTTATCCCTGCCTGTCCTGTCAATAAAAGCTCCTATTTTACAGAAGGAAGCACCTGCATCCAAGCCTGTTGTGCCCAATGATGCAGCAATTTAAAAAGAGAGCGAAAATGAATTAAAAAACACCCACCAAGCAGGAAGAAACCCAGATAAAGATATAAAATCCCCTACAGTGTCAGGAAAAGGGAAAATGACTTACAGTAAACTGGTATAAAAGTAGCAATGTATTAAATCAGCTATAAAGAGCTGGTGGAATAACAGACACTATGAGAGACTAATTTAATGTATTCCGTCGCAGGCGCTGCCTGAGGACACTCTTTTCATCTTACAAGCCAAGAGCTGCTAGTCCAAAGTCATTGTGCACATGCACTGTGTACTGAAGACACAACATATTTCCTCACACAGGATCTATCGGTGTAGCTTACTGCCACTTGATGAAGTGTTAAACCAAGCAGCACTTGTGGAAACTACCGGTACTCACTACTCTCACAGTCACATTTCTTTCCTCCCCTGAGATTAGTCTCCTGGGACCCGATTCACAAAAAGTGTCTAAAAAAAT
Organism: Ancistrus triradiatus; assembly: GCA_025084515.1. NCBI lineage: Eukaryota > Metazoa > Chordata > Actinopteri > Siluriformes > Loricariidae > Ancistrus > Ancistrus triradiatus. The sequence goes on from JAJAGP010002189.1 coordinate 92,180, forward strand.
CTTAAATATGTGTTTTTTCTTAACGTCATACTTATGGAAGACGTTCTGACAGTTGTTATTCTTCAAATCATTTCTTAAGAATTATTTCTCTTAACATTTTCCTAAGAACAAGTGGTATTCTTGAACAATATGTTCTTAATGTTTTCTTAACCTTACAAAAGCCTCACACTTGTCTCCAGCTGTAAGAGCTTTAGTTTAGTTATTGGAAATAAGCATTTCAAGTGAAGATCATCTTTAAAATGCAAATATTGTCTACATAAGGAAAGTATGTGGCAGAGCTGTTGCTTTAATCTGTGTTTTAGATGGACGTTTTGTGGGTTTTCTCATCTTTTGCTTTCTGCCTTCACCCCCACAATATTGTATTTTCCAAGGAGGTTTTTTTTGTTGGCTAGTTCTTCCACCCTCACCTCTATTTCTTGTTTGCAAAACATTTTTTGAAAGCTTGATTTGATGATTTTCTTTCATTTTGCTGTCCTCTGAACATGTATTTCAGTGATGGTATTGGCTTAACATCTCATCCCCTTTTCCATCTCTTGTTTGGTGGTTATTTAAATGTGGATGTGCATGTGTGTATATAATATAATATAATATAATATAATATAATATAATATAATATATATTAGTGTTATATTATATATATATATATATATATATAAATCCAATTCATCTTCTATCTATCTATGCTTCCACTCATACATACAGTACTGTGCAAAAGTCTTAGGCCAACACATTTACATTTACAGCATTTAGCAGACGCCCTTATCCAGAGCGACTTACAATTGGTACAATCTTACAATCCAAGCAATTGTGGGTTAAGGGTCTTGCTCAAGGACCCAACAGTGGCAGCTTTGGCTGAGGTGGGATTTGAACCCTGGACCTTCTGGTTCATAGTCCTGCACCTTAACCAGTAGGCCACCACAGTCAACACTAGAGTTATTGTTTTAGAACCCCACTACAATGTTTTGCAGTATTTTAACAGTCTGCCATTCTAGACACTCTAGTTTTATGTGTTAAACCCAAACCAACTATTATGTTTTTAGTTGTTTGGAAAAATTGTGCTGGCAGCAGATTATCGCAAATGGAATAGCAGCCATTCTCAGAAGTGTACCATTCCCAGTTTGTCTCATTGTGTTGTTAATGGCTCCATTGCCTGTGGAACCATTAACACATTCTTTAAAATGTCTTCAAAGTTTAATCATCCACATCATCAATACTTAATATGGACTTCACTCAGAGCTCTAGAGCAGCCAAGCTCAGGACGGCTCTCTGGTTTACCTTAACGTTCTTTAGCCTACAGACGAAGTGGAAAGAGTGTACTGTGATTGCTTTGGGACTGAGGAATCTTTATACTGTCTATAAAAGTCTTTACATGACAGCACTGATCTTCACGTTTATCCTGAGGATAAAGAAATACACAAATTCTCCTGTCTGCATTCTGTTAGTCAGATATAGGCTGGGTTTAGACAGCCTTTCACACTGGTGTCTATGTGTTACAACAGGCTGTGATACTGGGCCAAAGTGAGAAGTATTCCCCAGAAACCCACCAAGCTGACCAGCTGGAACTCTACAAAAACCAGTTAGAACAAATAAATTAGAGACTGGACAAGCTGGGTCAATGAAATCTGATCATGTATTTTCAGAGCAAGCCAAAGCACCGTAACGTATTAGATGCTGCTGCTTCATTCAGTGATGGCTTGTTTGTGATTATGGCTCCGCAGCTCAGACTGAATGCTGAAGAACTTGAGTTATATTTTAGGAACATGACATGCATTAATATTTAAGCATGCACAGTCTGTTGGTTTTTTTAATAGCCTGTAAAATTGGGTGATATCACTTTCTGCCACATTTACAGTGTATATGTGATGTACAGTTACTTCTGAGCCCTCGCAGAACAGCCTGTGCACAAATTATTCTTGTACTCATCAGTCATGCATGAGGAAATGGAAAATCACTCCGGAATGAGAAGATATTATATTGACTTTTTTCTTCTTGTACATTTACCATTTGCAAATAGGCATTTTTTTCCATGCTTGTGTTTTATGTTATACATATAAGAAAATCTTTCATACAGAGCAAAAATAATAATAATAAAAATGTGCAATATATTACTGTGGGACTGTGGTAGCCTAGTGGGTAAGGTACTGGACTATGGACCACAAGGTCCAGGGTTCAAATCCCACCTCTGCCAAGCTGCCTTGAGCAAGAGCCTTAACCCACAATTGTTTGGATTGTAAGACTGTACCAATTGTAAGTCGCTCTGGATAAGGGCGTCTGCTAAATGCTGTAAATGTAAACGTTAAATTCAATCCAAAATGTCCTCAGGCCGATATATAAAATTGATTAGAGGGTGGTCTGATTAGACACTGGGTCTTGCCACAAGAGGGCATAAAAGTGCTTCCCCCATTGCCTTATAAAAAGGCTCTCAGATGCTACTTTTGGGTAGTTTACCTCTTGGTGAGAGATGCCTCTATGATGCACTTGAAGACATTTTGCCCAGACTGAGAGGGGGTGCATAATTGGACTGAGATGATTGGCATCAGTGATTGTTAATAGACTCTATGCTCTTAATAACTAACTACCTTTTCTGTTTTCTCTCCGAGCTGGGTTCCGGTACCAGTTCCAGCCCCACTCATGATGTTCATGATGTTCATTCGCTTCAACTCCACTCAAGTTGTTTCCGTCATCAGCTCCAGCCCCACCATACCTGGGCCACTACAGGGGGCAGTAACTCTCAACACTCAAGATCCTAGAGTGACTGTATATCAGACTACATAATGCCAATAGGCATATTTTAGATTATTTTATCTGAACAATCACTATAAGACGTATTTGTTTAGATAAATTAGCTTTATTCTTACATTTATCATCTACGCCACCCAAGGAGGTTGGGTCCCTTTTTGAGTCTTGGTCCTCCCAATGTTTCTTCCTCATAACGCTTAGGGAGTTTTTCCTTGCCACTGTCACCCTGGGCTTGCTCAATTTGGGATTGGCCATAGATATTAGAACATAATCAAAAATTGTAAAGTTGCTTTGAGACAATGCACCATTGTAAAAAGCGCTATAAATAAATCTGACTTGACTTGACTGAGAGAAGCAGGATGGTAGTTTCAACAAATTGGCCACTATCTAGGCCGTTCTAATAAAGCAGTGACACACATGGGAGAAGTTTTCAAATATTGAGTGCCACATGCAATACAGAGATCATTAAAACATTACTGAGGAAAGATACTACACTAAGAGAAAAGCCGAGAAATGGCAACAGCACTAACAAAAATGTTCACACATATCTATTGAAATGGAACGCAATTCAAAATAATTGCTGCCCTTTCAGTGGGGATGAACCTATTTCATTACCATCCTTGGGGGAATACTAAAAATATGAACACTGTGGTAATTTGAAACACTATCATGTAAAGCTCTCCGGTGGTGCAGCGGCATTCGCTAGCTCACCACCACGTGACCAGGTCAATTCCAGCAGTTGAGTTCAGCCAGCAGGGCTTAACATACACACATGGCACTTTCATACCTGGAAGAACTTTTCATAGTTCTTACAACTGTACAACTGGGAATGAATGTAGTTTTTAGCTCCTACTTCAAGGTAGGTACTTTTCTCAGCACTCAGAACCCTGAGCGATGCAAGTTTGAGAAGATTGGTCCAGATGTAAGAGTACAGCGATTTCCTCCCAAATTAGTCCTTGTTACTGGCCGAGTCTGAAGGATGAGAGGCCAGACAGGGGATCACCTGGTACAAACAAGCCGTACATGATAGATTGGAGCCCTGTCCTTGATATACATTCCCTTGGGTCCCATGAATTACAGGATAGACTCCAGACTTCACCTAACACTCACGAACATGACCCCACTCAAATGTTGTTTGGTAATATTGCAATATGTACACTGTATGGCCGAAAGTATGTATACCATTGCAATTAGTGATCTCAGTTATTTAAGCTGCAATCACTGCTAATAAGCCTCGGTGGTGCAGGGGTTGAGGATTAAAGTCCCGTCTCTGTATTTGTTGATAAACTGGAGATCCTCATCCCATCTTTACTCCTCAATGACTCAACCTTTTGTGGATTCTGTTTTGGTACTAAGTCATGATTATAATCACCTGTTGACGTCATCTGTTTGAAATCACATCATCATTTAGTTTTTTACCTCATTACTAAACCTAACTTGCCCCTGTCCCAACTTTGGAACGTGTAGCAGACCTGAAATGCAGGAATGAAACATCATGGAATATATTGGGTTCATACTGTCTGCAATGAAATAACAGTCAAAATGTAAGACTGCAGTTTTTTTTTGTTTTTATTTTGCATATTCCATACCATTTTCTGATTTGGGGTTGTATTATGGCCTTGCAATCAAGTCCAGTCTCAAACTTGAATTTTGATGAGTATTTTACTCAGACTTGTTTATCATTGGTCTCCTCAGATTTAGTTCATGTTTGTATTCTTGTCTTCACCATTACTTCTGCCAATTGTCTTGATTAGTTTGTGCATTTTAGCTCTTTATGTCTCAACGAGCATTGCTGTTACTGTAGCTATATTACCAAACATTATTGGGGTCTGTGTTGCTTCTGTTTTCTGTTTTATTGCTCTGTTGATTGCTGGTATTGACCCTTGACTGTGCCATGTACAATGAGTATGGATTCGCATGTTATTCCTCTGGCTGCCTGCTCGCTGAGCTTTTCTTTGGACTATTATTTTCATATTGGCTCTAAAGCCTGTTTACACCAGCTATATGGACCTGCATCCATCTGTTTCTTATAGCATTCATACATTTTCATGGTTACTTGTTGTTTTTTATTTTGTTGCATTTCCCCACAACTACTAAAAACCATCAGTTGTGTCCATTTGAATTACCCTACTGAACTCAAACCTGGGAATTGGTTGTTTTATTTAAAGCAGACGATGACACTGGTTACATTCACTAAGAAAACTCCTTTATTTTGGACACGTCGTAATCTATGGGTAATAAAATTCTTTTTTGCAACTCACAATGACTTTACGATTGCCTTAACAAAAATGAAGCACTTTCTGAACAACATTTTATTTGTGAAGAATCTCCAGTGGCGACACAATGCGAGGTAATCAGATTGCTGATTGGTTCCTTCCTCGCCCAAATTTAATTAATCAGTTCTAGAAAATGAATAAATGTGATTAAGACTTGGACTCAACCCTCTTTAGGATTGAACTTGACTAGATCTTGTTTACCTCAGTGTTGATTAAGATGTTCATTTGCATGCCGTACATAATTAACAATGCATATAAACATTTACTATTTATGAGTGCGACCGAAAACAATGAAGCTCTGAATATGGCATCATGCTATGCTATGCTTCGGGCAGGCATTTTACAGGCTCCAGTTTTCTAGCTTTAATTGTCATTGTTAGTGTTATGATTCCATCAAACACTATGGCCTACATTTGAGCAGAATATATTAGCTACACAGTCAACCAATGATCTTAAGATTACAAGAAAAATTAGTATGTGGGGAAACTCTTTTGCTAGTGTTTGCTTTGCTTCACATTTTTATTCTAAAAAATATGCATTACTTTTGTTGTAAAGGTTTGTAAAAAGGACTCATTTGTGCAGGTAATTTATATGAAGTAGTCAAAGCAGGGCCATAGAAAAAGACCCAGGGCCATAACTTGATCGACATGATAAAACTATTATAATTATTTTGTTCCCCCAATATTGAGTTTTGAATCCAGTTTAGGAACAATATAATTTGAATGCACTTTCAATTAAGTTGACAGAACAAAATATTTTATATTGTACATTATAAACCTAGAGGATCAGATTGCTCCAAATGGAGTGCAGATTTAATTGCTAAGCATAAACTCAAATATAGGCTGAACTGTAATGTGACTGTGTGGACTTGTGGAGTGTTTTGGTTTTATTCCTTCATAATCACTGCCAGTATCTCTGTACTCTCTCACTATGCACACTCCTGTGTCTAACTGTCCTGTCCTTCCCACTGTGTAAACACCCCTTTGTTCCCTTTAAGAAAAAAAGTGAGTTTAATGTGGTTAAATATTTAAATCATTCCATAGCCCTAATTATTATATCCGGTTTGTATCTAATTGTATTTAAATCGGAACATAATGAACACAATTCAAATATGATGAATTCTACAGTCCTTACTTAATTTCAACGTCTGTTATTTCAATCCTACAAGAAATCTGCCCTGTGAAATACAGTCATAACCTAATATTTAATTTCCTGCTATAACATATGGGGATTGTAATATCCTAACCATCTAGTCAAGCCACTAGCTTACATTTACATTTACTGCATTCAGCAGACGCCCTTACCCAGAGCGACTTACAATTGGTACAACCTTACAATCCAAGCAATTGTGGGTTAAGGGTCTTGCTCAAGGACACAACAGTGGCAGCTTTGGCAGAGGTGGGATTTGAACCCTGGACCTTCTGGTCCATTACCTTACCCACTAGGCTACCACAGTCCCTAGCTCTCACTATAAAGAATGGCAATCTGTACCCTTCTTTACTGCTCCTTCTAATAACAGAGAATCAAATCTAGTTGTGTGACTGCAGTGAATGTACAGACGTAAGCTTACAGTAAAGTAATGTACATAATAAAGGCCGCGCCGTGCCTTTTATAGACAGCATTACCTTTCTACCCTCTCACTCCATGCCCTGTGCCAGCGGCTGCCTCCCATGAAGCCATAATGTAGAAGATTTGTCAGTGTCCATTTTACAACTAATCTCTTTGGGCCACTTCAGCCATCCCATCTCCCACCCATTAATTCTGTACTGCTGTACTACTGAGAGAGAGAGAGAGAGAGAGAGAGAGAGACCACCCGTTGCTGAATATATAAACTGCCCACCAAGCTGCCATTAAAACTATTGTTGAATATTAACAGTCATATCACTGCCCAGGTGGAACCTGATCTACAACATGATCGGATTTTATTTCCATACACAGTGAAATGGTCGGATCAATATCTGACCAGTGTTATATTCCACTGCTGAAGAAGATGTGCTGAGAATTAAATCAAACACCCAGTCAGATGTTTTGTAGTTAGTAAAATCAGATCATGTCCATGCCTATTGACCCGCAAGCATGCCAGCCAAAATATTAATATTTTTGGCTGGATTTTTCTGTTTACATCCCATCAGAAAAAGTTGGGACAGTATGCATATAAAAATTGCTTCTTGTCTGGTCAACTTTCCTGCATTTCAGGCCTGCGACACATTCCAAAAAATTTGGGACAGTAAAGCATTTACCACTTTGTAATGTTACCTTTTCACCACACTTAAGACGTTTTGGCACAGAGGATGCCAAGGGATTTGGTGGTTCAGATCTTATTTTGTCTTATTCTTCCTGCAAACACGTTTTAAGATGTGCAACAGTACGGGGTCATCACAGCCATGATTTTGTAATGCATGCAGCATGTGGTTTAGCATTGATGCTTCCTGGATGCTGTTTTTGTACCAAATCATGATTCCAATCACCTGTTGATGTTGCCTGCTTGAAATCACAGAATTATATATTTTTCTTTTTTTTTCATTCATTGCTAGCTCTAAATTGCCCCCATCCCAACTTTTTTGGAATGTGTTGCAGGCCTGAAATGCAGGAATGAGTGTTTATTAACAAATGAAATGAAGTTAATAACCAGACAAGTCATAGACAAAGCCTCATGCATTTTCCATACTGCATTAACTTCTTCTGATTTGGGGTTGTAGTTTTAAATACATCATGCATACATGCAGACATGCTACCCATTTGGGGCCTTTAAAATACATAAATACCATATAGAATAGCATATAAAACATATGTGGAGTATGCATGTACTATTAAAGAGTGAGGGCCAAAATTCTGAGACCACTAGTGAAAATGCCTGTTTGGATCATTTTGGAAAAGGATTCATAACGCAGCAGGGTGATGACCCAAAAAACAGAAGATCAAGGAGTGCTGATTGTCATGGCCTTTCTTCCATAGTCACCTTTTCTGACATCGAGTATTTATGGGGGCACTTAAAGACAAAGCCAATTCATTAACATCACAATATGCTCTTTGGAACATTTGTGAAATTGTTTCACAAACTTGTGGAGTCCATGTCAGATCGACTACACAGTGTCATTACAGCAAAAAGGGCTAAAATACCAATTATTCGAAATTACTAAAATTTATAAGGATTTTTGTAAAAGATTCAGGTTTTCACTGAAATTGTTAGGCTGATTGTAGCATTTGTAACATCTTGACAGGAAACAGTTAAATTGTAAACAGTGTGAAAGGTCTCCATTTCTCTTACATAAACCAGTTCTGCTTTTCCCTAGTGCCAAATATCAGCCAAGATTCCTGAGTTGTGTGAAGGCGACCTTGCTGCAGAAATACAATATAGTGCTATGCATGAGGAAGATCAGTATTGGCTTGGTGCTCACTGGGACATAACTGAAAAAGGTCAGGGTGCAACAATGTGTGGCAAACAATAACAAACTGATGGAAGTCCAACGACCCATGATGTTGTGGTTCAATCTTTGTGATGGAGATGGACCTTGTATCAGATGGATTTGCAAATCTATGAGCTGACAAAGTACTGTACATGTACTGTATATAATATTAAGCTATACAGTGGTACCTCAGTTCTCGATTGGACTGTGGTAGCCTAGCGGTTAAGGTACTGGACTATGGACCAAAAGGTTCAGGGTTCAAATCCCACCTCTGCCACTGTTGGGTCCTTGAGCAAGACCCTTAACCCACAATTGCTTGGATTGTAAGACAGTGTCAGAGGCAAGTCGCTCTGGATAAGAGGACCAGATGTCCTCATGCATAGATGGTCCTTATAAGGATTTTTTCATCTTTCTTATGAAAAATCAAAAGAGCCAAACAATTTGCTCTAACTTACTGAGGTTAAGGGAAGGGTTATGTGTAGGTGCACCATTAATGAAATCCAGTAACATTATGTCAATGGAAAGTCCCCACAATTACAGCAATACAAACTGTTTGAGATTGAGAGAGACATTACACAAAGCTACCTTTTTGTGCTTTGTTACAGTGTATGTGTGTCCATGTTTATATTACACAATGGGGACCAAATGTCCGCACAAGGACACAAAGATCTGACATTTCTGACATTGTGGGGACCATTTTACTGTGAGATTGACAGAAACACTAAAAACAGACACCCACCTTCATGTGCTTCATTTTCCCCTCTGTGTGTGTTTGTGTGTCTGTGAAACTGAGTGAGTTAGCTCACTAGAGAACCCCTAGCCATGCATGTTTGTAACTGAATGAGACCGGTAGAGCAAGACCATGCTAAACTACCTTTTCAGCTTTTGTTTTTTGTGTTTTTGATGGTAGATGGTAAACATTTTAACTACCCTATTACCTATCCTGTGTGTGTGCCTGAGTGAGCCAGAGAACCCACAACCACTATTGTCCTTAATGGGTGTTGAAAGAGAGAGAAGCCACAACCACAGAAGTGTCTGTGCACTTTGTTCTCGTGTGTGTAATTGAGTGAGCTAGAGAACCCACAGCATGAGTGTGTGAGACTGAGAAACTCTAGACCCCAGACACCTACCTTTATTCGCTTTGTTTCCACCTCTGTGTCCTTGTGTGTGATGTGTTTATACAACCCCAAATCAGAAAAGTTGGATAAGTATGGAAAATGCCAAATTAAAAAACGTATTGTATCTTCTTTCATTTGTTAATATATATCCATTCCAAAAATGTTGGGACGGTAAAACATTTGCATTTTGTAATATTGACATTCGTTCTCACAACACGGAACTGATTTAGTGTTTCAGGTGTTATTTTGTCCCATTCGTCCTGCAAATATGTCTTAAGATGTGCTACAGTACAGGGCAGCCATAGTTGCATTTTTCGTTTCAAATTTCTCCACACGTTCTCTATTGGGGACGGGTCAGGACTGCTTGCAGGCCAGTCCAGTACCCGTACCCTCTTCTTCCACAGCCATGCCTTTGTTATGTGTGCAGCATTTGGTTTAGCATTGTCTTGTTGAAAAATACATGGACGTCCCTGGAAAAGATGGAGCACACGTTGCTCTAAAATCTCAATACTTTTATGCATTAATGCTGCCATCTCAGAAGTGTAAATGACTTTTGCCAAGGGTACTGGCACAACCCCATACTATGACAGACCCTGTCTTTTGGACTTGTTGCTGATAACAGTTTCCTTTTTGTCTGTCGTCCAGACCACACAGCATCCATTTCTTACAAACAAATATCTGGAATACTGATTGGTCTGATGACAAAACAGGTTTCTAGTGCATGAAGATCCATCGTAGATGCCTCCAAGCCCAGAGAAGTCGATGCCACTTCTGGACATTGTTAACATCAGGATTCATTACTGCATAGTAAAGTGTTAAGTGGTATTTGTGAATGTATTGTAGTGCATCCCAAAGGTTTACCAAAGTAATCCCTTTCCCATGTGGTTCTATCAGCTATTGATGAATGACGGTTCCTGTTGCAGTGCCAGGCGAGCGATTGGAGATAACAGGTGATCAGTTTAGGCTTGAGCCCTTGGCCTTTACACACAAATTCCTACTTGAGCTTCCTCAAACTTAATTGAATCGTTTAATGATATTATGCAGTGTAGAGGAAGAAGTATGCCAATCCCTTCCAGTCTTTCTTTGAGGTACATTTCAATTATTTTCTCACAGATTTGTTGACAAACTGGAGCTCCTCCACCCACCTTTGCTGTTCAAAGACGTTCGTGGATACTGCTTTTGTACCAAACTATGATTATAATCACAAATCACATCATTATTTAGTTTTTTACCTCATTACTAGCCCTAATTTTCCCCAGTCCCAACTTTTTTTGGATTCTGTTGCAGTCCTGAAATGCAGGAGTGGATGTTTATTAACAAATGAAACTGACCAGAATAAAACATGAATGTGGGCTCATATTGTCTGCAATTAATCAAAAGTCAAAGTAAATGAAAGACACTGGGGTTTTTATTTGCATTTTCCACATCAGTTTGCTTAAAAATCCGAGGTCTATGATAGGGAGAATTATGATAGGAAAAAAATCTGTCATCTATAGATCTAATTCACATTGACAGAAAACTAGTACAAGTGAACCCTTGTGATACATGCTGACAGAAAAGACAATCGCAGTCTTGAAAGGCAGAAAATAAACATGGTAATGTTCCTTTTCGTTATTGTTGTCTGGAAGGGTTTCAATTTTTATAAAAGACACACAAGAATTACTGTATTGTATGGTACAGTACTTTTCCAGATGTTTTAGATAGTGTTTTAATTAATAGTATTGATTAATACTCAGTACTGTCTCAACTTCTTTTGATTTGGGGTTGTATTTGAGTGAGATGGTCAGTGTTCAACCACACTAAAAACTTTTCTGCTATTGTGTGTGTTTGATTCAGAGAGATTGTAGACATATTAACCTTAGTGCGTTTGTGTGCGCCAGAGAACCCACAACCACACTAAACTGACTGCGTACTTTGTTCTGCTTTATTTGTGTGTGATTGAAAGACAGAAAAGCCACATCCACCATTGTGGCTGTGCACTTTCTTCTTGTGTGTGTGTGTGTGATTGAGTGAGAGGGAGGAACCACAACCACAAACTGCCTTTCATGCTTTGGTGTGTGTGTGTGTGTGTGTGTGTGTGTGTGTGTGTGTGTGTGTGTGTGTACCTGAATCTTCTTGCTTGGCTAATTAATCACCGTGACTCATGCAGGGGAGATACCACTCAAGAAGAGCAGTAAACATTCCTCATAATGGCTTAGAAACCCTGCTCCATCCGTCTCCATCATCCTTTTGTTTCTTCCTCATCATCCTTATCCCATTCTTCTCCATTGTTCTCTGTCTACCTCAGTTAACATGAACATTTGCAAATGCTTGATGCAGACAGCATCGGCTTACAGACAGAAAATGTTAAATGACAGATTTGCATTGACAGGTTGTGTTATGAAACTTCACTCGGTGACTTAATGTACATTACAGCATCAGAACAACAGACTTTGTTGCTCAGTGGTATTTCTCAATGATTTTCCACTCTTCATGGCTGTTATCTTTCAGAGTTTTTCCATCTTCTTCCCAGTCTTTCTCAGCACTCCTACAAGTGCTATTGCTTAAAATACACAAGCCATCCGAAATGAAAGCTGACATCATGACACAAGGTCTGGACACAACCTAATTACTCTTACTGATCACAAGAACAGCATCAGAAACTCAGATCAGCTCCGGAGCCACCAAATAAAATAATGACTTGGCGAGAAGTCCAATTACACAGCCGGTGAGTGACGTGAACCCACACACTGCTTATTTCTGGTGCCGCTGCACCTACGTTTAAAAGCCAAACAGACGTGTCAGTTCCTGAAAGTGTAAAATAACTGAAAGATTGAGATTTTGATATGGCGTGAAACATACGAATATTCATCTCAGACATGGACTGAAGTGAAAATGAAGCACTTCATGAAGAAACACGATTCCCTGCCAATTATTTGCACTACTGACTGTGTGACTGGCAGCAGCATGGAGGGGAAGGTAAATCTTTGTCCTTGTTAGGTCACGGAGGAGACGTCGAGGCGAACACCATTACAGGTAGATCTCATCCTCCACCACTCGCCTGTCACATCAACAGCCGGGAGGATCAGACTTTTTATTTTAACAATCTGAAGCTGGTGCAGAAGCTCAGCCTAAACAGCTGGAACAGGAGGAACAGGAGGCCTTTTAATAAGTAAGCGCTTCCGATTCCTCCTCCGACAAACATGAAGCTCTGACTTTGTTCTTCCTCTCGAGCTGATGCATATTTCATGGAGAACTTTTGAAGCGCTTCCTTTCGAACCTGAAGGAGCTGCTGTTAGTTAACGCTGCTCTGCAGCCTCTGTGGTGTTTGCATCCAAATTGGAGCGCATTACCAAAATCTATGCCACGTTCACTCGCCTTTGGTATGTCTACAAAAAATTCTCGTCTAAAATACAGCTTTTACTATTATTTAGAGTAATAATGAAATAATACGGATTTAATGTCAGTTACATTAGACTTAAGGGCTATACTGTAAATAATCAGGCTGCAAATCTAGAGTAGGGTTGTCAGAAGGCTTCAAGAAAACCAACCATCTACATAAATATCATAAGTATCGTCTCTTATTATATTGTGCCTTTACGTTTTTTTTCTAACTGTGACTTGTTTGGAATGTGGCAGCTGCTCTGTCATCTTTTCAGTACTGGACCGTTCCAGCCTACTTTCATCCCTGGGCAGAAGTCACTATATAATGTGATTATACAGCACTTTTTTTGCTTTTTGTTACATCAATTATTATTTGAGTGTAAATTTTGTAAAAGCTGGTATGTGGGTTATTCCTCCGTCAATTATAGTGAGTACATCAGCTTCAGGGCTCCTGTAGTCAGAGTAGAATAAGCTATTGCACATTGTCTTTTTGTTTCGGAATCTGTTTTGTCAGCTGATGTACTGACACACTGCTTCCAGCGGGATATAATATAAAGCCGATTTTCCGGTTAGCATTAGGATTGTGATGAGCAGCTATAAAGCGGATTGAGGAGAGAATCAGAGTGTTCGTGAAGATCAGTGGTTGACGATAGATATTGTTAAATATAGAGTGCATGTACAGATTTGTACACACAACTTGTATCCATACACTCTTTATGGGGCTTGGTGCTACAGGGGATACAGAATACAACGATCATGGAACATGTTAGGCATACTGACTTGCACTAAAACAGGAAAGGAAGCAACAAACCAGGAGCCAGAGGTAATAGTCAAGTCAAGTCAAGTCAGATTTATTTATATAGCGCTTTTTACAATGGAGCATTGTCTCAAAGCAACTTTACAAGTTTAGATTATCTCCTAATAACTACGTCCAATGCCAAATTGAGCAAGCCTAGGGCGACAGTGGCAAGGAAAAACTCCCTAGTTCTAGGAAGAAACCTTGGGAGGACCAAGACTCAAAAAGGAGACCCAACCTCTTGGGCGCGTTTAGATGTTAATCTAAGAGCGAACTAAAGTCATGGGAGTCAAAGGTTCGAATAGATAGACGGTGAAGTATGCACAGCGACCATTAAGGTGGCCAGGGTATGATGATAAATCTTAAGAGCGGAAAAATACAGTTCATGGAGTCAAGTTCGAAATAAAATGTGAAGTATTTCACATCGACATGACGTGGCCGGGTATGATGATAAATCTAGAGCGAAACTACCGTCATGGAGTCAAAGTTCGAATAGAAATAGAATGTGATGAAGATTGCACATCGACATTAAGTGGCGCCAGTAGAGGTTATGATGATTAAAATCTAAGAGCGAAATAAAGTCATGGAGTCAGGGTCGAATAAAATGTTGAAGTATGCACAGTGGCAGGTCCATCAGATGAACATCATGTGTAGGGCGGAACGCCGGAAACACAGCTCGGAGAGAAAGAAAACAGAAAATGTAATTAGTTATTGATAAGGCACAGTGTTTATAACAATCACTGATGCCATGTCAATCACTGATGCCAAGTGTCATTTTGAGACCCCGGGCAGCTTAAGATTATAGCAGCCATAGCTAGGAAAGCTAGAAAGAGGAGAAACTGGTAGGAAAACAAGCAAGAGGGTCACATGAGACATTGGGCAACCCCACGAGCGGCAGAAGACAGCAACACCAACGTTCTGATCACCTAAGACTCCTTGGGACTATGAACCCCCCCTCTGCCCTTATCTAAGGCAGGTTGCATGAAGTCAAGAGATGTCCCCCTCTTGCCCAACGAGGGGACCAAACGAGGACCCAAGCCCAGTTCAGCCAGACCGCCCACACAACACTCCCGGCAAGCGGACAAGGCAGGCAGGCCAGACATGACTCCAGACTCCGGCCTCAGCAACCCAAGCCATGCAACCTGGTCTAAATCTAGTCAAAAGCCTGCGTAAATAAGTATGTCTTTAGCCTAGACTTAAAACTTTGGAGGGTGTCTGAATCTCGAACGAAAGTGGGAAGTTTATTCCATAAAGGTTGGTGCAGAGAAATGCAAGACAAGGGAGTGACTGGGATATAAATAGGTGGGGAATCCGAAAAAGGTCAGAGGAGTGCTGTGCAGGATGATGTGGCTAATAAGCACATATCAGTCTTTGTGAGTTTTTAGCACATATTAGCCATTTCACCCGGTCCGCCTTTTCCTGGATGATGCAATGATACAAAAACAATTCCTGATTAAGCTTCTTTGGACTGTAGAAGGGTCACCATCACAATAAGCATCCCAAAGAAGCTGCCAGATGCTGCTGTTGCTCAAGTGTAAGGGGAGGTCACAGATACTTGCCCATGTAGCCTATAGAAGCTGTTTATGATTTTTTAAGAATTTTAATACTGCATATAAATGTCCTGTATGTTCTGGTTGTATTAAAATAAAGGTGACAGAGAAATATTTATATATGGTCATTATACCATTGCTTTAAAAAAAAAGTATATCTAATCTAATGGTAATATATATATCAAAACAAGTCCATAACCAACAGACCTCTCATTGCCAGAGGTTAGTATTAAATTAGTTTGGCTCAGTAAGTAGACCAGTGGTTCCTAATGCTCAATCTGGCAAAAATCACCTCGGAAAAGGAAGGTATGTTTGTTACAGTTCCTGGCACTGTGGTTGATGTCCAAGCAATGTTACCAAAACCTTGAGTTCAGCTCTCTCAAAACATTCTAGATCGGCTGGTGCCTTCAAATTCTGTAGAAGACTGAAAACTCCAGTCCAGTTTCAATGGCTTACACTAATATGTTTGATATTGTCAGGGGCTGGGTTCCCAAGTCTCAATGGGTGGAGTCTGGGTCTGCAGTTGTCACATGAGCAGATCCGGGGTGCCCCAACATTACACCCACTTCTTTCTTCATGATTGTCATCTTCCACCAATCATCTACATTTGCATTCCTCAAAATTCAGCTGCCAAAATCTGGGCTTCTTTATATGGCTTAGTCATGCAGAGAAAATTCAATTAAGCTACATCGAGTGCCTGGTGGAAAAGGTAATTTCGTCATTCACAGGGAAGGAGACAGGCACAATTAGAACTTTCATGAGCATCACACTAGCAGAGCTTCACCACCTTGTCCTTATTAAATCTCTCAGTGGTGAATAGTGAAGGGAAAGCCAGTGTCGTTGCCGGCGAGTGTGATATGTACAGGTTGAGATCTGAATAAAAAGTCCACTCTATTAGGGATGAGTTGATCTACCAGGAGATTTGATGCTTCACCTTGCACACCTGCTCCACTTTAATCATTGTCAGGTCAGTTCTCTCAGGCAGTCAGCCCTGCATTTCCGTGTCAAAGCTCTGCAGCGCTAGATTAAAATAAGACAGCTAATTACCAGTTACAATTGCCCTCAGTGCAAATGGATTGCTGTGTGTAATTGTCTGTCCAACAACGCTTTTCAAGTCAGATGTTGCTCATTCACCCATCAGCTCCAACAACGCAGCTGGAGAAGCACCAAACCTGAGAGCCAGTGCCAGCTCCAGGTATTTATTCTTGCCAATGCATTGGTGGAGGTACAAAGTGAGACTTCGCAAACTACATAGTGTTTTCTCTCCAAGCTATTCTTACGGTATCAGTTCTAGTCCTCACACTAAGCCATTCTTTCATCACCAGTTTCAGTCCTCACAATCAGACCATTTATGCGTAACCAATTAAACTAAAGTATGTTTTTGGACTGTGGGAGGAAACCAGAGTACCCAGAGTAGATCTACGCCAACACGGGAAGGATCGCCCAAAAAGAACCCAAACCTCTCCACCTGGGATTGAACCCAGGACTTTCTCACTGAGAGGCAGCTGTGCTATCCACTGAGCCACCATCCCACCTCCTGATAGTCAATCAACAAAAAAACAAAAGTTATTTGTATAGGGCTTTTCACAACAGATGCTTTTCAGAAAGCAGCTTTACAGAAATCTGAGTTCGAGCCTCTTTTAAGCAAGCCAATGCCAAGGTGACAGTGGCAAGGAAAACGTCCCTCAGATGAAAGGTCAAAACCTTCAGAGGAACCAGACTCAAAAGGGAAACTCCTCCTCCTTTGGTTGACACCGAATAGCAAAAATAAGGATTTGTTGATAGGCACCTTATCTACAGTTGATTCCCACCTTGCGCCCTGTGCTCCCGGAGACCTTGAATTGGATTAAGCATGTATGAAAATGAATGGAAACGACAGCATGTTTGCTGCCGCTCTGGACACATTTCAGCATCTGCGCACTGTGGTTCGATTTCAGACATGCGAGAACACAAATATATTCCACACACACTAACCTGACATCGAATTCCAGCTGTCTAGAACAGAACCAAGGCCAAAAGCAAGGGTAGAGATCACCCCTGTCCTCTTACAATAAAAGCTGTACGGTGGATTTCATAAACCTTCAGTTAAAAATGTGCATGAATTCATCTCATCACTAGCTCTGTTTCTCAGTACATGACATGTTCTTCTACAAAAAAACTTAAGTGCTCTCCTTATTAAACACATCCTCTCTGATCCAGGAGTCCACATTCAAGAAGCAAAGAGTTGATGCATTATACATGCAGTCCCAAGCAGAAAGCTCCACTGACACTGCTGGTAACCACTTGATTTTATCAAGACAGGCAGAAATAAACCATTTCATTTTAATGTCATTTTATTTACAATATAGTGTTTTTTTTACTGACATTGTTACAAAGCAGCTTTGCAAATGCAGAGGTTATACTCAAAATGAGCAGCCATGACCATGGGAAGCAAAAACACACTAAAATGCATAATAAGAAACCTTGAGAGGAATCAGGCTCAAATGGTGAATTTTTTTTGGTTGTTAAGGTTTGGAGAGCAGCCAGAAAATTGTAAACTGAAAAAAATGCACTGAATTTGAATACTGTATTCAAATGTATAACAAGCTGCACATGAATGCAATAAATGAAGGTTCTTTGGGCAAAAGATGTATTCTGATGTATTATTTATGTGAGCTGATCTTATCCTTCACGTTAATGCTTCTTTTTACTCTCTGCAACAAACTAACCCACTTTTTTCTCATGATAAAACATCCTGGAGATGTAAAGGCATGGCTACAAAACTTTACATTCTCTTTACATTAAGAAATGTTTTAATTTTCCTACATGTCAGTAATTTGGACAGATACATTAGAACTTCGGAATATGCTTCGTTTTTCGATCAATTTGGACAGCTAATGGTTCTTCTGAATGTTTTTGCCCCCAAATTCGAACAAATATTCTGCCAGTTGATGTATTAGATTGTGATTGCGGGTGTGTGCTGCTCGTCTCTGACTGCTGCTGAGTGTAACAGTACTGAGAAAACTTCCAGCAGACACTCAGCTTCAAAAACACTGCTTGAGCAACGCTGCTCTAGAACCGGAATGAAGCCATAAATTATCATTATGGCAGGCTGTAAAGTTATAATACGCCTATAAGTAGCACATAAAAGAGCCATATTGGGTGCTGATACATGGAATTAATCTTGTTTATGCATTCCACCACCATGCATCATTTAATAAATGCTACGTGGAGAGGTGCAAGCGCAGTAAGCTGACCGAACATCACTACATCCCACGGTGACCTAATGTGTCCTCCTCATATCTGTATACCGAGGGTTTCTTCAGATTCTCCTCTCCACTTAGGCAACCCAGCTTCAATATATTCCTGCTTGCTTGTACATTTTCCTCATCATCAATTTCTATTTGTCGTGCTGGGAGAGCTATTTCTTTTGCTCAAACACATTTTACCGCATGATGTGCAAAGCGAAAACTGAGGGACTCAGGTGAGAATGTGTTCTAAGGCTTTTATCCCCTTGGGATTCTCTCGCTCAGTGGAGGATTTAGGACTGAAGCATGGAATGCAAAGTGAGCTCAAGAACGTTGTCAGTTAATGGCCTGCTTTTTCTCTGCTGTAGTGACGTGAGGACGTTTCCCGGCTGAAGCTTTCTCGTTCAGTAACTTTAGAAGGAGCAGCATCTGTCTCTGCTATGAGGACGGTGCTTTATTGAGGCTTGATACACTCAAGAATTCTTCATGATAATTAGGAAGTTTTATATTTTCACTAGCAGCTCTGGCGGCACTGGGGAAACGGCAGCTCCTTAAGGAGTGGGTTTGAATCCCGACCGGGGCTTGCAAAGTGAAGGTCGGGTAGTGCATTTGCAGAATCCTGCGGTGAAACAGCGCCCTCTCCTGAACTGGTGTACCTCTACCTGCACCCAACTGAATTCAGGGATAGGTTCCAGACCATCCCATGCAACCGTGACCAGGATAAGCGGGAGTAAAATGGGATGCTTTGGTTTGCTTTGCTACCTTTCTTTCCATAGAGTCCCGAGCCATCAGAGTCCTCAATAAGCAGAGACTGGACTAATCACTATACACACCTCAGTAAGCTGAACTGAACCAAACACTGTGCACACACACTAAACCAAATGCTCGGCCAGGTGGCACGATGGCGCAGCAGTTAGCATGGTCGCCTCAGAGAGCCCAAACTCCAACTCTGCCTGTGTGGAGTTTGCATGTCCTCCCACAGACTGGTATGTGATGGACTGGTATCCAATCCAGGGCATGCTTATGTTCTGAAAGATAACTGTCGAACCATCATGACCCTGGCCAGCAAAAAGCTGGTTTAAAATGTGGGAGCGAAAAAAAATCATTGCTCAGATTTCCTCCAATATGGTAACCATGAAACCCAATGCAGTGTGTAATGAGAAACAATCGTAATGAACATAAATACAATTACAATAAACAACTGAACAGAATTTGCCAGACCCAATCATGCCATGAATGTGAGGAGATAAGTGATTCTGGATCCAGAGCAACTTTTGGGAAATGATTCATCTGGTTAACTCCAGAGATGGAGGGCAATCGAATACTCTCTGAAATGGTTTCTTGTGTGTGCTTTGGGATTGATACTGATGCAGATCTGACTTAACTAAGAGATTAATCACTCACTCACCTTCCATACCTTCTTAATCCATTTCAGGGTCATGGTAGCACAGTTAACAAGGCAGCAACCCTGAACAGTCCATGGAAACTGGCAGGAAACCAGAGAACATGCAAACTCCACACAGGTAGCAGCCACACTGACTCTGGAGTTGCATTACTGCAGTGGTTCCCAAAAATTTTCTGCAGCACCCTCCTTTGGTACATAATATTTGAGCCTCCCACTCCAACACACGTACATTTCTTTTGCTTCCAAACCCCACTGGAATTTATTTTAAACCTAGTAATTCCAATAAAACTGCAACTTGCTACTGGACAAAACTAAATAAAGTGACAAATTACCTTTACAGTGGAATTATTTCAAGTGACAAGCATCTCATTCATTTGCCTTGCTGCACCCCCATGCAATAGCTCTGCGCCCCCACTTTTAACAAATCATTTCAGAGGTGGATCAGTTTTCAAAGGCGATGGCCCACCACTGCAGTGGCCCGTGTTCCCAGTGATGCATTCCAGGAGGCACCTGAGGAAGGGGAGGCCTGCCACCCATGGCTTCCTTAGGAATGCAATCTGTCCTCTGATCTTTGTGTTTACTGTCTCTATAAATTACAATTATTGGGATATTATGTTCCTTGACTATAATGACTGAAGGGCATAGTCTGATGTTTTAGCATCAGGGTACCTGATAGAATGGAAATATTTTACAAATCATATTTTCTGCCCTCTATCTTAAAATTTTACATGATGACAAAGGAACTGTGGTGTGATCACAAAAATACACACTATGTTCGTCCTATGTGAGATATTGGCATTTGTGTAATGACCTTCTGCAGTATGCTGCAGTACACCAGTGCCATTATCTCATGGTACAGCACGGATCTTGTGTATTATTGCTTAATTATACAGTCAGCTTGTTACATGTAGTTTGTGTTTTGTGTCCTTTCACCTTGTCTTCTCTCTCTCTCTCTCTCTCTGGCTCTCCTTCATTAGCACCTATTATGTGCCTGTCAGCTCCACCTGACAAGTGGGATCCCACAGACCGGGCCAAGGGGTGGAGCCCATTTAAAAGGCTCCAAACAGGAGACCAGGGTCAGCATGTGGCTCGCTGTCTAGACTACTGGCTGTTTGTGTTACATTGCTGTGTTTGTTAGCCTGCTGCCCTTGTTAGTTTGCTGATTTATTGGCTTGCCGTGCCTGTTTCTGAAATGAGAGCATGTCTGGCATCTCCTCACAATACCAGGGAAGGCATAACCCATCAGTGTTTGCAGTCAGGTCAGAAGTTCTGCCAAAGTGCTCCTCCTCCACCAATTTCTATGTTTAAAACTAAGCCTGTAAAAATCCAAGTCTGCAACACAACTCAAAAAAGTTGGGATGGACTGGGGGGGACTCAGGGCCAGCAATGAGGTTTGTTTGTTTATTTAGTTTATTCAGCATCAATGGGCATTCCACGACGGACACAAGGTTACATCAAGGCTCAAGGTTATATCAAAGCTAGTCATACACTCAGATCAGGGCCAATTTAGTGTAATCAACTAACCTAAAGCTTAAAAAGCTTACAAACCTTAAGATGTGTTTGCAAGAAGAATGGGACAAAATACCACCTGGAAAACCTTTTCATTTGGTGCCAAAATGTCTTTTAAGCGTTGTGAGAACAGAATGGCAACAAAGTGGTAATGGCTTTAACTCTCTTTTAGAATGTGTTGCAGACCTGAAATGGAGGAATGGATGTATATTAAGTACAAACTGAAGTTGACAAGAACACTGCATATATTATTATTTGCATTTTCCATACTGTCTCAACTTTTTGCCGATTTGATGTTGTTCCAACAAGCACAGAGAGAATAAACTACATGTTCTTGTACTTTGCCACACAAGAAATATTTCCATAGCTAAAAGATTCTCCATCTTGATTCATAGGAGATTAAGATTATCAGAGGACGCTTCCCTCGTTTGTACTGTAGTCTGTACATATCTTGAAATCCTAAAAAATACCTCTAAAGGTTTTTATTCCCTTTCAGTTGTTTTTGAAGAGAGCTTCTTTGAACATGAAAGGGAGCAACAGGGTCAGAATTTTGTATTTTATTTATTTATTTATTTTTGTCAGTATTCCTATCATCTTTTTAAAAAAGAGAGACGTGAACATTCAATAAATTATGCTATGACCCTGAGTAAGTGATGCACCTTGCTTCAACAAAATAGTAGTGAGGTCCTCATTGAGACGTGTTGCAGGGGAGCTACGTCACCCCTGCTATTCATTCCATTACTGAGGCTCAGACTGATACACCTTTGGGGGGTTGCATTAGTTTGCTTTTTATTTGTGCTGCATTTTAACACAGCCAGATCTCCAAATACATATTGCACTATGTGGCCAAAATATGTAGACACCCCATCGAATTAGTGTTGTGTTAGTTCACACACTCACTGCTAACAGTTCATAATACGCATAGTGATGTCAAACTCGAAACGGAATCGATTCATTTGAAGATCAGCATTTTCAAACGCTGCTTCAAACGCCATATCAAAATGAAAAAGGCACCGTTTCACCGTTACACAGAAGCAACTATACCATCCAGCCCCTTTATAGGGGGGTTTCCCGCCTTTAGGAGTGGGAGATACCATTCCTGGAGTTGGGACAGGGGGGTATTATAGTGATGTCCTGTTATGTCTTTTTGCCATGTATTTTGGTATGTAAATTCTTTGTTTAAACTTCAGCTTTCATGCTGTTTGGGTTTATAATCTTTGTGAATATGTTTGTTTTGAATATTTAGCTTGATTGAAGTTACTGTAGGTGGGCTGGCCTATAGTGGGGCTGTGGCTTTTTAAGGAGAGCCCATGTTAGGGTGTACTCACATTATGTCTGGTTGCCTTGGCCTTGCTCCCTATTAACCCAATGGCCTGTGGTCACGTTTATAATTATATATAAATTTATTGATTATGCACACAGATATTCGGATACTATAAGGCACATATAAGAAGATCTTTACGGAGGCAGCTGACGTTCTGATGATCACACTAGTCAAACGAACTGCACATTGGAGGTCAATCATGCCTGGGTACAGTACAGAGAAATTACCGCAGTCAAATGAACCGTGCTTTGGGGGTTAAATATGCCTGGGCATGGTACGGATTGCCACTGAGCCTTGAATTGCCTTGAACGTCTTCTGGAAAACCTGTCTAAGTGAACTTTCCACTACTGCTGTCCTTGGTCAACCTGGAAACATGCCATTGATGCTGAAAGCGATTTTTAATAAACCAAATAAGCAAACAAAAGCAGCTATGTGTAGCTGAATTGTACATTGCATTTTACAATTGCAATTGATTGTTTTAAATTAACCTAGGAAGACCAGGCCAGAGCCCACTGCTGCCATGACCAGGTTAAGTGCGGGCAAAATTGGTCCTTCCACCTACATGTGAGTATTAACCGAGGCCCACATTGTAGAGCACATTTAATTGAATGCTTGTTGTTGTAAACCTGTTTCTCTCATAATCTTTTGATAAAATCCACATTCTCACCCCCAACTAACAAAGCCTGTGGTGCTTCACCACTGAACTCTGAAAACCGAAGGTCACTGAGTGGTTAAAACTTAATTCAGTTAGCTTTTTGCTTCAATGAACTGATGACCTCTGACTTTGAGCAGAGAGAAACTGGGGCGAAATGGATGTGGACTGTACTCTGAGATGATGGATGGCACTCAGTTAAAATGACGGATGACTGAGCTTCTATACTTCCTTCTACGCAAAGTGGGTAATAGCAGCAGTAGGTTAGTTCCAGCTGAGTGCAGCTGCACCCTTGGTAGGTCACCAGCGAAAGTGGACTAATGTTCACAACATGATGCCTAAAATATTCATTTACCCCCCGACATCAAAATCCTCATCTCTGTGTGATAATAGCATTATATTTTGCTTTGTCTCTCAGCACTGAATTTAAATAAGCAAGGCAAATTAAACTGGAACAGTAATTCACATCGCTTCTTGTGTGCAGAGATTAGAATGATTAGCAAGACAGACTTTTACAGAACCCTTTTTAGTGTTCAGAAGCTTTTTAAGGTTTTTTAAATGAATTTCAGGTACAGAAAATTCATTTTGCCGGTACCGATTTGCTTAAAAACATTACAGCCAAATCCAATAGATAAGGACCTGGTTTTTATACATATAAACCATTAAGTTACTTTAATGAAATTTCCTCCCAATATGTTTTCAGTTTCATTCGTGTTGGGGACACAGTGACTGTGGCCTACAAATTGAAAGGGGTTTGTTCAAAATCTAATGACTCTTGTTTCCGTCACTACGTGCTCGAAATGTTTCTCCACAGCATTATTGTTCAAACGATGTTTATTCAGAGATTAAGTGTGGCAAAAAAGTATTTAGTCAGCCCAAGATTGTTGCAAGTTCTCCTCCTTAGAAAGATGAGAGAGGTCGTAAGTTTATATAGGTACACTTCAGCTATTGAGGGACAAATGAGAAAAAAAAAATCCAGGAAATGACATGTAGGAGTTTTAAAGAATTTAATTGTAAAATCATGTGGAAAATAAGTATTTGGTCACTACAAACAAGCCAAGAGATTTATGGCTCTCACAACACCGTGGAACTACTTCTTTAAGAAGCTCTTAGGTCCTCCACTTGTTACCTGTTGTTATTAATGGACACTGTTGACCTCGTTATCGTATAAAAGACACCTGTCCAACAGCCTCAAACAGTCAGCTCCATGGGGTCAAAATGATTCATGAGAACGGTTGAGGCAAAAATCCCAGAACTACACGGAGGGACCATGATGAATGCCCTGCAGGAGCTGGGACCAACGAACAAAGGCCTACCATCAGTAACAACTATGCCGAGAGGGGACTCAGATCCTGCAGTGCCAGGTGTGTCCCCCTGTTAAGCCAGTACATGTTCCGGCCCGTCTGAAGTTTGACAGAGAGCATATGGCTGATCCAGAGAGGATGGGAGAATATCATGTGGTCAGTGAAACCAAAATAAAACTTTTTGGTAAAAAAACAACTCGTCGGTTTGGAGAAGAAGAATACTGAGTTGGCCATCCAAGAACACCATACATACTGTGAGGCATGGGGGTGGAAACATCATGCTTTGGGGCTGTTTTTCTGCAGAGGGGACAGGACGACTGATCCGTGTTAAGGGAAGAATGAACGGGGCCATGTATCGTGAGATTTTAAGCCAAAACCTCCTTCCATCAGTGAGAGCATTGAAGATGGAACGTGGCTGGGTCTTCCAGCATGACAATGATCCCAAACACACCGCTGGGACAACGAAGGAGTGGCTCCGTAAAAAGCATTTCAAGGTCCTGGAGTGGCCTAGCCAGTCTCCAGACCTCAACCCCATAGAACATTTATGGAGGGAATTGAAAGTCCGTGTTGCCCCAAAACATCACTGCTCTAGAGGAGACCTGCATGGAGGAATGGGCCAAAAAACCAGCTACAGTGTGTGCCAACCTGGTGAAGACTTACAGGAAACATTTGACCTCTGTCATTACCAACAAAAGTTATGATACAAAATATTGAGTTGAACTTTTGTTATTGACCAAATACTTATTTTTCACCATAACTTACAATTAAATTCTTTAAAAATCCTACAATGTGATTTCCTGGATTTTTTTTTTCTCATTTTGTCTCTCATAGTTGAAGTGTACCCATGATGAAAATCATCCTCTCTCATCTTTCTGCGTAGAACTTGCACAATCAGTGGCTGACTAAATACTTTTTTGCCCCACGGTAATATGAGCAAGCTAAATATATAATTGCATTTAGTATGCACCTGTATCCAGAGCAACTTACAGCTGACCTTATCCATTAAGAACCCCTTCAAAGTTGAAACCTATGCCACTGGTAGGAAGTTCAAACAGATTAAATATTTTTCTCGTATCTGTAACACTGCACGTGATAGCATCTTCTTTCTTAATTTTCTCAACTTCAGATGTAACCCTTTGAGTTGTGAGGGATCCAGCAGGCAAAGTGGAGCACACTGTATTGCTACTACCATAAAATCTCTCATATGCAGCAGGAGAGTTTCATTTCCTCCAGTTTCCTGTCAAACTGTGCAATTTAGAGGTCTTTCTGATGTCTCTGCATAATGCCCCACAGTGCCCGAACTCAGCAATCCACCAAACATAAAGACTAAATCTCAAACTCATGTTTGTTGAAACAGAAATCAATACGCTAAAGTGATTCACACCACCATTGCATTTAGTGATGAAGTCTTAAATTACAAGTTATTTTCTCTTTTCATCTAGTAACAGACGTATTTCAGTCGATATAATACTGTTTCAATCTCCCAACACTATTTCTCATTCAGCCACTCGTGGTTTACTTCAGTAGAAATAACTAAAGATTAACTAGACTTTAGATTAGATCTCTGGTATGTGGGTTGAGTTTTTTAATAATTCTTGCAGTTCTTCATGAAGAATCAAAATGTGCATAAAATTTGAAAGTCTGATATGATAAAGCTGGACAGGTCTGACAGGGGGATTTAGATACCAGGCTGCTGAACATCTACAGAGAGGTGAAAAAATATAAGGTTACATATTCAAAAATATTTGATCCAAATGATAGCTTGGAACAAAATATAACCCCCTGTGCCACCCATTTGGAAGCAATGATATGGCAAAAAATTCCAGGCTGGTGTGTTTCTGCAGAAAGACTCTAAAGACTAATGCATTAGAGTATTGTACTGTGCAGTGGTTCTCACTGTTTTCTTTTTCCATTGGCTGTTATCAATAACCTTCTTAGGACCCATGGTGACTTATTTGCACTAAGAATGCGCCGAGCAAGAGCTTTTTTGAGACTTTTTTTCTCTTGCACAGCCTCGGGGAGATGCACGTGACAAATAAAAATCTTGAATCAGCTTCACTGCTCATCCCTCGTATACAAATGTCCCGTGGTCCAGACTAGCAAGTGGTGTTTTCATTGCTGTACACACAATATGAGCTTGCCATGAGTCATGAGTGACTGTTTTCTAAAAGCTGTAGTTCCAACAAAACTTCCCTGCAAACTTTGCAGCACATCTCAGGTACAGGAGAATCTAAATTAACCCATGAAACCTGAGTTTTCCATGTGGGAAGGACGCTGCAGACTCGCTTTGCTTCATATTCATGCTTTGTTGATGTTTTCTTACCTGCCTCACTTTGACATCTTTTGTCAACAGATAATAGAATTAATTTGCTTTGACTGGATGCCCAAAGTGGAAAAATTCAACTCAAGTGACACAAATTCAACTCCTTTACATTGTTCTTTGAGCATATTGCGCACCCTCACATTAACTTGTCGAACTAGGCAAGTTATTTTTTGTGCTGCTGTCCCAACGTCATGTTTTACTTGCCCTCGTATGTATTTTTTTGGATAAACCACCAAGACTGAATTCCCAGGAGCAATCCTGCAGTATTCAGTATGGACCAGAAGCAGCGATTTCTCTCTATTGATATGCAGAACCAGTTTCAGCTCCTAATATAAGTGTCGAGGTCTAGACCTCCTGATGGCTCATTTGCTCTGCCCTGTACTCTGATTTGGACTCTTCTTCCAACAGCAGTCAGCATCCTAATTAACATGGCATTTAATTAAACGAGTCACAGCGTATGCATTCTCTCTCTCTCTCCTCAAGAAAAGGAAAAGCAAGTTAAAGAGGATGGATGCCGGTGTATAAATAGCTGAATGCAAATCACTCTCTAGTGGCATGATCTAACTGGTAGTATCATAGGATAATTGGGTTGATTGGACTGCTTCTGCTATAGGAAGTCTCAGAACCGCATGAATATCCTGTCCTGAAGTGATGATGTCCTGTATTTTATTAAGCCCTAAAGCTTCTGAATGAATGCATTCATATAGATGAAAATTATAATCTAATAAAGGAGAATATAATTACAGCATGTAAAGAAAATTGGAAATCAGTTCGCTTTATATATTCAGCATAAGCCAGGTTGTACCAGTAGATTACTTCTAACACTTAATTAATGAAATCATTTTATCTATCACCTCAGAGTGGAGAAGCAATTTAGTTTTTGGACTCTTGGTTGAAATTGCATGTACCAGAACTTCCAAGTTGCTGCTGTTGGGTCCTTGAGAAAGGGATTGTGGGAGTTCAGCAGTTAAGATACTGGACTATGGACCAGATGCTCCATGGTTCAAATCACTCCTCTATCAAGCTGCCCATGTTGGGTCCTTGGGCAAGACCCTTAAGCAACAATTGCTTGAACTGTATGAGATATAAGTCGCTCTGGAAAAGGACGTCTGCTAAATGACAAATTGTTGCAAATGTAAAGGCTCTTAGCCCATTTGTACCTTGTAAGTTTGGGACTGTGGTGGCCTAGGTGTTAAGGTACTGGACTGTAGACCAAAAGGTCCAGTGGTCCTCTACCAAGCTGTCACTGTTGGGTCCCTGAGCAAAGCTCTTATCCCACAGTTGTTTGGATTGTAAACTTGTATCAGTTGTAAGTTGATCTGGATCATCGTGTCGACTAAATGTAAGTGGATCCAGTCTGTTTTGGAAACAATTTTACAAAATGTATGAATTTCTTAGATATCTGATGCATGGAATTGGCTGAATTTCACAAAACAACTACAGACGTATGTGTTTCTTGAGAAAACTGCTTCATGATGAGCATTTTAAAACAGCTTCAGAAGTTTTCCAATGCCTTGGCTTCATGGCCAGGTTAAGGGAGGTGCAGAATTGGGCTATGCCCCGCCCTCCACCATGCCCCCAGCTCCTTCAGCTGAAATGTTACATATTTATATTATATGAAAACGTCTGGTATGTTTCAAATTGTTTCCCCAGTAATTTCTGAATGGCCGGATGAGTATGGGCAATGTAGGCAATAGCTCCACCTCCATATTCACCTGAGACCAACCTTGAATCTCTTACAATCATGGCCAGATAAAGGTTTTTGTTTGTTGTGTTGATTCATTTTGCTTTTGCATAAAAAGCAAGCAGCAGCCCATGGTTGTGTATTTGTATTGTACTAAATTGAAGACTCCAGAACAACACATTATATTGCAGATTGCTCTTGATGAACCACCTGATAGCCTACATCAGATTATGAGCAGATGCCAAAGGGCAAACAAAATCAACCTGTCAAAGCACATCAATCCTGAAAGCAGCTGGTCTTGAAAATACCACAATAAGTTCTATATTAGTTAATATATGTGGGAGTTATTTTTTTCCTGTATACGTCCATAATGCGTTTGAGTGCGTGGGTGAGAGCTTCTTATCTGAGTTAATGTGTCTGAGTCGGTTACCTCTGCCTTTCACAGTTCGTTTGGTTCTCCATCTGTTTCTCACCCGGATCCCTGAGCTAGCAGCTGATTATTTTCCACGACAAAATGAAAGATTCTTGATGCTGCTTCCCTGCTGAGAATCATTATCGGAACCTGCATTAACGTCTGAAAAGGTCAGATGAATTCCTCCAGACTCGCCCACCGCTCGCAACTGCATAGATTAATCTCTACACTTTACTCAACCACTGTAGCCAAGACCTTGTTCCCCTTACTTCTGCATTTAATGAGCTTCTAAATGGATATATATAGCAAATATATGATACTCATGAAAACCGATTTTACTTTGTTTAATTGGTATTTTAGACATGATCCATGTTGATTGTGGACAAGTGTTTATTTATGCCAAATGCCAAACCCACAGGCCATTATGCATCCTTTGTTTAATGTAACTAAAGGTTCAGAAGATTATTGAACATTTGTCGGATTGTGCTGTAATTAAAATGCAACCATGTAATAAAGATAAACTAGAGCTGCAGGGCATCAAATAAAGGAGTCAGTGGAATCAGAAATAATGAGATTAGCAAGGTTTCTGACTTATTTAAGATTCTTGTCTAATTGTACATTGTTTTTAATGTGTTCTGCACTGTGGATTAGAATAAATCATGCATTTTCCTGCTTACTACACAAATTTTACCTTCCCAAGAACAATATTTGGGACCAAATAAAGTCCTGCATGTACCGTACATATAATTTTAGAGGTTAGGAGTTTGTTGACAGACAGTGTGGCTTGTCAGTCTTTCCAAATTAGTGACTGTGACTGATATTGCAGAATTTGTATAAAATCATTTATTGTCAGGTTGTGAAATACTGTATGAAATCTCTGCACAAAGTTTGTTTCCCTGCATATATATAATGGATGTTTGCTAGACAAAACTTAATGCCTTAATCTGATAACTGATAAGATTTTTTCAGTAAATCAATCAATGAATTTGCATGCACTTGGGTAATCAGATAATGGGACACCTCTGGGTTTACATGACTCGGGCAATGATCTCACAGAAGGATGTGAATAAACTTTTAATTTCTGCGAGCATATACTGAGTTTCAGAGTCTCCAGAAAATGTTTGGTAGCCATTTTGCTGTGTTAAATTCTGGTTTGCCAGATCACCACGGGACACAAATCCATCAGGAAACAAGCCAAAAGTGGAAAAGATGTTCATCTGTTTCAGAAGGGTCAAATTGTGAATGGGTTCAGGGAGCATGAGCCATCATTTCCACACATGGATTGGCCACCACAGAGACCAGAGCTGAACCCCATTGAGAATCTTTGGGATGTGCTGGATAAGACTTTGTGCAGTGGAACAAATCTCCCATCATCAATACAAGATCTTGTGTAAAAAATTACTGCAACTCTGGATAGCTTCTGCAATGTCTCAACATTTATTTATGTCCAGACCTGCATTAATTTTTCCCCAAGATCTTGTATTGATGATGGGAGATTTGGACCACTGCACAAAGTCTCCTCCAGCACATCCCAAAGATTCCCAATGGGGTTCAGCTCTGGACTCTGTGGTGGCCAATCCATGTGTGGAAATGATATCTCATGCTCCCTGAACCACTCTTTCACAATCTGACCCTTCTAAAACAGATGAACATCTTTTCCACGACCACAGGATGTGTCTTTGGACATGTTTTTTAACAAATGAGAAGCTCCTCACTGCATCAGTTAGGGTAAAAGAACTTGTTGCCAGCTGAAACATCATCACCCATGCAGTAATTATCCGATGGGAGGCTCTTTTTTAAAACTATTTGCTTAGTTAAATCCATGTGGTGACCTTTTTTGGCCATGCAGTGTATTTACCTTATTTACCCCTTTGTCTACATTTTATTCCAATAAATCACATCAGCCAGTGTGACTGCAAATAACGTGTTTATAATAGTCAGAGGTATGTGTTAATATTCCATGTCTTCACAGGTCTGCCTCAATGCACATAAATCATGTCCCAAGGCCTTCATTTGAATACAGGTAATGCAATACTTAAGTGTGCCAGAGCCCTCGCATTCAGAGCAGGTGAATCAGTAATGATGATACAAAGCCTGACGAGGAACCGTGTTGATTAATGGCGAGAGAATAAGATATTCACACCACAGCAGCCTGGGAATCTGGGCCAGATTTACAGGTTAACACTGCAGCTTAGGAAAATATAACAGTGTTCCTAAAGTGAGAAACAGTATGTGAGATCAAGAAGTGAAATCTGTGCTTTAGGAGACTGGAGTTCATAATTACCTCCATGTTGAGCCATAAAGTGCACCATTCAGAACTTTATACCTGTTGGAAGTGGGAATTGCATCATAAAATCGGGTTATTTCAAGTACTTTACTTTATGTTTATTGTGTTAATATCTCATTAAGTAAAGCAGAAATGGAGGAGAGTCTGGAGCCTAACCTGGAATCTACTGGGTGCAGGCAGAGATGCACCCTGGACAGGGTTCCATAAATGTACCACTAACCTTGATGTTGCAAGCCACACCCAAGATTTGAATCTAGGCACTCAGGACTTTTCAAACAGCTGTTCAGTTTACCAGTATATTAAACACTGGCTTGATCCATATCTATTTAACCGTTCAGGATGCAAAGAGAGGTTATCAGGTCAAGGAAGAGAGGAGATAAAGCTCAGTGATATTCAGTACTGTGACCTTAAACCACCTGATACTAATATTTTGATTATATTATGAAATTTCAGGGGCCGGTCATCAACAATATGTTATATTTAGTCATTATACCATGGCTAAACGTATAAATCTAATGGTGGCCTAAGACTTTTGCACAGTCCTGTGTATGTGTCAATTGCTGAAACAAAGCAGCTTAAAAGCAGATCAATAACACCATCCAAGATTGGTTTCCTTATCATCCAGTCCATATTAAATACCTGCCTGTGTGAGGCAATACTGTGTTTTAAAATTCTGTTTTCATTCAAGGAAGACCTTTTTATGCCTCGGTGATAAGAATTCTCACCTACACACCTCACCGCTACTTTTTTAGAAAATACCAAAAGCAATGGTCTGTTTCCCTGAACAAATCCTTGAACCTTTTACTTGCTATATTTAAAAGGCAAGAATTTGAATCGGCTCATCCCAGATAGCTTAGGTGCACAGTTGACTGTGTTGATTAGACAGGAATTAATTTCCACTGGGCAGCAGGTCTCAGCAGAACACGGTACCTGTTTTTTTTTTTTTTTTTTTTTTTACCTGTCATGGATCTCCAGATGGCAATTTAGCTCTTTAGCTCCTGTAGCCGTCCCGCTTAATATATTATTGCAGCCATTCGCTGGAGGCAGCAGCCTTAAAACCCTGTTCTTCCTGAGCGTCTTGTTGGCTGCCAGCATGCAGATGAGGCCAGATGGCAGGAGGCCCCAGATGAGGCTTGTCAGGTGAGCACTGGCATCCTCAATGAGGTGGAGAAGTGCTCGAAGCAGAAGGAGACAAGTGCTGGCTCTAACCAACTCAGCAGACTTAACATCTAGGGGAGGATAAAAACAAAATCCCTGCTGGTGGGGAGGATCTGAAGCTCTGGAACGCAGCATGTGTCTTAACTACAGAACTAACCATGGATGACTGGAAGTAATGTGCAACTGGGATTGCGCTCTCTCTCTTTAAATGTGTATATATATATATATATATATATATATATATATATATAGAGAGAGAGAGAGAGAGAGAGAGAGAGAGAGAGAGGTGGTATCCTGCAGGAAGTAGCCAGATGGTACACTGTGGTCATAAAGGGATGCACATGGTCAGCAACAATACTCAGGTAGGCTGTGGTGTTTAAACAATGCTCAGTTGGTATTAAGGAGCCCAAAGTTCACCAGAAAATATCTCCCACACCATTACACCATCTCCAGCAGCCTGAACCATTGATACAAGGCAGGATGGATCCATGCTTTCATGTTGTTTACACCAAATTCTGACCTGACCACCTGAACGTCACAACAGAAATTGAGACCTCATCAGACCAACCAATGTTTTCTCCTGTTTTATAATTTTGGTGAACCTGTGTGAATTGCAGCCTCAGTTGCTTGTTCTTAGCTGACAGGAGTGGCACCCGGTGTGGACTTCTGCTGCTGTAGTCCATCTGCCTCAAGATTTAATGTGCTGTGCATTAAGAGATGCTCTTCTGCATAGCTCAGTTGTAATGAGTGGTTATTTGAGTTATTGTTGGCATTCTATCACCTTGGACCAGTCTGGCCATTCTCTTCTGACCTCTGGCATCAGCAAGGCTTTTTCACCCAGAGAACTGCCCTCACTGGATATTTTCTCTTCTTCTGACATACTCTTTAAACCCTAGAGATGGCGCTGTGTGTGAAAATCTCTGTAGATCAGCAGTTTCTGAAATACTCAGACCAGTCTAGCATCAAAAACCATGCCAAGGTCAAAGTCACTTATATCACCTTTCTTCCCCATTGTGGTGCTCGGTTTGAACTTCAACGGGTCGTCTTGACCATGTGCTGCCATGTGACTGGCCGATGAGATGTTTGTGTTATCGAGCAGTTGAACAGGTGTACCTAATAAAGTGTCTGGTGTATATCTGTGTAAATATGATCTAAAGCATCATATGACTTTCACACAAAGTCTTTAAAGTAGACAAAGAGATCAGAATTAAGCACATCAGACAAAAACATTATACTTGGTCATTTATTTATTCAGGAAAATGATCCAAAATTACAAAACTGTGAGTGGTGAAAGTATGTGAACCTCTAGAATTAGCAGTTCATTTGAAGGTGAAATTAGGGTCTTTACAATATTTACAACAACACTTTTTGGTTCAAATGAGAAGTGTTGTGTCTGGAGAACGATATGCACTGCATTCCAGCATAAGAACCTTAGCCCATCTGTGAAACATGGTGGTAGTATCATGGTTTGGGCCTGATTTGCTGTATCTGGGCCAGGGAGGCTTGCTATCATTGCTGGAATTATGCATGATGAATTATGCCAGCAAAGTCTAAAGGAACATGTCAGGACATCTGTCCATGAACTGAATGTCAAGAGAAAGTGGGTCATGCAGCAAGACAACAACCTTAAACACACAAATTGTTCTACTAAAATGGTTAAAGAAGACTTAATATTTTGGAATGGTCAAGTCAAATTTCTGATCTTAATCTAATAAAAATGTTGTAGAAAGAATACATGTTAGGAAACTTGCAAACATCCGAGAGTTGAAGCTGTTCTTTATGGAGGACTGGGTTAAAATTCCTTCAAGCCGATGTGAGGGACTGATCAACAGTTACCGGAGTTATTGCTGCACATGTTGCTGCAAATATATTTTCTGTCTCAAGAGTTCTCTTGATTTGCTTTTAGGTTAGTGTGAAACTCTGATGATGGTCTAGGTGGCATTTATGCCGAAATACAGAAGATTCTACAGGGTTCACAAAATTTCAAGCACCTCTATATATATATATATATATATATATATATATACAGGATACAGGATACAAATGGTTACCTGGCATGTAGGGCAGTGCGTAGCCCTTTTAGATTTTAAACAAGCCCATAGCTAGCTGACTAGAACAGGACATGCACTCAGCTCTGTGAACTATTCATAAAGGCCAAAGCACTACAGTCCCACCACTGGCTCCCAGGGAATTTCCATTATTCAGGATTATTTTTTAGATTGCTCTTACATCCACTGACCCCACAATTAATGGAATGGATTTCAGAGAGCACTGGGGCACATCCCCTGATATAGCCATCCACTTTATCTGCAGCCCAGACAATGATTTAGTGCCTGGGCTTTAGAAAAGGTCGTTGCTCTCTGTGGCATTGCAGTGGACCTCCTGCAAATGCCTCACAGCTGCAGCTCTGCATCCATCCTGACATATGTATGAGTGATGATGTAGGATCAGTTTTTTTCCCAGCGGGTACAAGATTTGCTTAAAATGAAACTGCTGAAGAAATAGCAATACTGCTTTGATATGCATTAAGCAGGCTATGACCAACTAGAATGCCACGTCTCTTGTGGGCTTGACATAGTTTAAAGCAGTTCTGCTGAATTCAGTGTCAATTTCACAGTTTCTCTGCTGGTGAAGGGACACAGTTTGAATGTGCTATAGATGAGCTCTGTGAGAGTATGCTACATTTTTAATACTGCACCTTTGCAGTTCAGTCCTTCTGCCTTGATTTTTTGTCAAGGTTCATTGTTTTTCAGCGGAGGAATTGTATTTGATATAAACAATGTCTGGATATTGAATCTCCAGCTCAGCCATGTTGGAGGATTTGTATGGAAATACATTTACAACATCTATCGAGAACCAGCTCTACCAACAAAGCCACTCTGGTTTGTATATGGCTTCTGAACAAGGGTTTAAAATTCATGTCAGTTTTGGGAGGGACAGTAAACAGTAAAATTTCTCAAGATCAATTCTTGAGGGGAATGCTATAAAGGTGCTAAGAAAAGCACTGTTATATATATATATATATATATATATATATATATATATATATATATATATATATATAAAACAGTGTATATATATATATAAAACTATATATATAGTTTTGTTTACAATTATTATATTTAATAACTATATTTAATACATTTCCCAGGAAGGGAGGACGTGTCCTCCTGCCCAACCCCCATGGGATTTCCACACATGCCTCTGGCGATGAGAGCACTGTCAGTTATGGAGTTTCTTCCCCCAGGGCTGGAACACAGAATAGACCAATAGACCCAGACAGCAGGAAGCACAGAGAGAAGGAATAGGTCTGGTGCAGGAGAGTCTGAAGGTTTAGCACTTGAAGAACAAAGTATCTTCCCCCCCCAAGGTACAGGGCCTGATCAGGGTCGGTTCCACATGACACAGTGACAAATGATACACAGTGTCAGTAATACCACAGACCAAGCCCCCATCAATGCTCAAGGAAACACAGAAACCTTGAAGGATGGTCAAAACTCCCTGGTGAGGCCAAACAATGAACTCAATCCTACATTGGGACACTGCTGACAGCGAGTCACCAACAGACACATAGTCAGAACTTTACCTTTTGCACACTTGAACTGAAATCTCCTGCAGGACCATCTGACCTCCTCACCTTGCCAGAGGCAGGATACAAACCAGGGAGGCTCAGTTGGTAGGCCACCACCTCTGACAAGGTGAGGTTTGTTTGTCAGTCGAATTGTGCATTGGTTCACAGTGTGCAAGGCGTTCCTGTTCCGAGTTCATGCCTCTTTTTGTTCCACTGAGCAGGAGTCAGATTTCAGATTTATTTCTATAGCACTTTAAACAAAAGAGTATTGTCACAAAGCAGCTTTACAATTTTACAAGGAATTCCCGGTTCACATTTGCGTTTGTGGGTACCGACTCCTGTCGGTCCATGCCGGTGTCAGATGGGGTCTGGTTCGGTCTGCATGTCTGATGGGAGACACCTATTTGACACCATCCCAATATAGAGTTAAGCACCAAGTTCATTACTCCACCATGCCAGGAGTTTCCACCATCCACAGTTCCCTAGAGTCTAAGGCTACGTTCACACAGCAGTAAAAGTGGCCCAAATCCGTTACCACTATCTTTTTAATGTGACCTATATCAGACCAGTTCACACCCCGAAACTGACCTGCTCATCCAGAGGTAAACAATCAAAATGGAGTCTATAGTAACAGGCACTTCTTTAATGGTCCTGCTAAAAAGGGCACATTATTTGGCCATGGCCATTCCTTTGGTTTGCATCCTTGGTTTCTTTAAACTTAGCCTTTAAGCTTTTCTTTTTCCTCTGACACTGCAGCTACGTCCTCACTGTGCCCATTTCTTTGGACATTTCCTCAAATGCGTGGTGGGGGTGATATGTGCCTTCTAATTTAGTTTGTACAGAGACATCACAACAAATATTTGAGGTCTGTTACTTTGCTATCCTGCCACTGAAAACCTCCCTCAGCGGAGGTTTTTTAATTTTCCCTTCTCAGCGCAGATTTGCGGTGAGTGATGAGTTGGAATGACATAAAAGTCGCATGAATTCCAATCTGGCCGCTCAGTCACTCTCCCATGTATCGGATTTGATTTGAAAGTAGCCCAAATCAGAACTGAAAATGTCAGATTCAGTGTTTTTTTTTCCATTCACACAGCCCCAAAGATAATACACTGTGTCACATATCAAAAAAAGGTCTGATTTGAGCCACTTTTATCTGCTGTGTGAACATAGCCAAAGTGTGCTGGATCTGCCATAGAGCAAGCTCAGCTCGGGTGCCTGTATTTAGATCCTTTGACTTTTTGCACACTTCATCTTGTAGATTTGATTTTAAATTGATTAACTTGCCATTTTGAACCCTGCTGGCTCGTTACTCAGTTTGACCAGACGAGCAATTGCCTTATTAAAGTATGTCCAATCAATTCAATTTGGCACAGGTGACATCTGAAGGACAATTAAAGCAAACAGGATTCACCTGACCTCAATTTGGAGTGCCACAGCAAAGGACTGGAATACTTACCGTATGTAAATGAGAGATTACAACGTTTGATTTTTAATACATTTGCATAATGGATTATTGAGTGTAAGCATGGCCAAACGTGCAATTATATCCACTTAAAATCTTAAATCTACTTTCTGAGTCCACTGTACTTAGCACATACCCAGTGATCACAATAATTACC